>CACRXP010000551.1:120424-153636 GCA_902702965.1 Spirometra erinaceieuropaei
TCGCAGACATTTTCCTTCTGCTTTTAGATGTATTTCCTCAGCCGCTTGCGTATATTAGTCGTATGATCAGCTCTTGTGCTTATTTATGTGAACTAGGACACAGACACCTGCCAAATTCGAGTTATGCTCCCGACACGCATGTTTTCTGAACCTCTGGCGCAAAATTTGACAGGCCTTCTGGTGGGGATACACAGCCACGGTCCTTATGAACAGTTACAGCATAAATCTCCCAGGAGGGGACTAGGATGGACCCCTTGAGAAGGTAAAGGAAAAACGGCAGCCATCTTGTTCAGGTCCCTGTGGTCACCTACAGGTTTGCGACACTCTTAGGGCACTTTCACGGAGTTGCAAGTTGCTCCGTCGCCATCGTCGAATGGCCTTACTTGCTCTGCACACAGCCATTGGCAGTTACAGGAATCCATCGTCCGTCTTTACGGAGCTTGATAAGTAATTAATCCATAGCCTGATAACCGCCTGGCCGTGGCTTCCACTTTATTCATTGACCCCTTTTGGTCTTCTTTGCCAGTCGTTTGTGGTGTGCGTCTCCATGAGGTCCGTCCAATTAAATTTTCTTTTTGAGATTTTCATTTTAGATCGTGTTATTGCAGCGAACACATATAGAAGCAGCATCCGACAAGGCGTGAACACCTGCAGTGGTTCTCCTCCGAGCGCTTGGTGCAGCGCTGGGCCTCTCGTGAGTGTCGGCACGTGAGCATCAGGGCTGTCTGGCGTTGGTTCACTCGGCTTACCAACCCGCCAATCAGATTCAGGGCCGAGTCAGACGTGCGCTGGCCGAAGATGCCTTTGTAAGGTGCAGATCACCGGACAGATATACTTATTTGGATGTTTTGTACACACTTAACGTAAAGTCGGTTTTGCGTTATTATTTTTTTAAATTTTGCAATGGCCGCGTTCGAGCGAGGACCGGCCGAGTTGAGGCGAGAATCACGTGGCGTGCCAGAGGAGAATTTAGACAGATCTACCAATTGAGTCCCAATTGCGCGACCGTGTGGACACTAACGAGTTATCTGTTTTTCTTACTCTACTTATCTGCCGGTCCAAGCTTTGATCATAAACTTTGCGCAAGAGTCATCATTCTCCATCACGTCTGACTATGTTGACGAATTAGATGCCGGAGCGATTAAAGTTAACACTGACTCCGTCGAGCCTGGACAGTCGTTGGGAATAGTATGAGGGTTGCCGACGTTGGAATGTCCATTCTCCGACGGAATTAAGAAGACCGCATTGTTGGGTACTAGACTTTGACGTACTCCGTAACGGACGCTTGCGACGCTGCTTTCCCGGCACCGAGCGTGCCCTCGTCCGGTTGCTTTCTCTCTCTAACCCCTTTTCTAATTATTCTGTACAAAATAAATAAACCTCCCAGCTGGTGTCCATCTTCTTTTTCCATTCAGAACCGGACCTGAAGGTCGTGGTAGCCAGGGTCTCACGCACGACTTAGGCTTCCGCCTACTTCTAAAACTGCAGCCATACGTATCCAGAGGATTGTTTGTTTCCGCACATTACAGAACCTTCACTACGGCTACCATTTCTAGCAATGGACCTATGATAATTGTCAAAGGAATCAGCATGAAGTCAGTTGTTGTCATTGCCGGATCGAAATTGTACCGTTAGAAAGAATGCCTCTTATCCTATGCGCATGCAGAAAACATATTTTATTGGCCGGAAAAAAGTGGCTCTTTCTGTAAAGTGTGGTATTGGGCACTTAAGAGCTGTGAAATTTAGTTAATCGGATACCGATCAGTTTGATCAGACGCTCATTCGAACCAAATATTTGCAAACAGAAAGTGATTATTTGCATTACTTAAATCCACTCTTTATTAGAGTTGTTACTTCGTTTCATAAAGTTGGTAATTGCTTCGATTCAAATTCAAGGGGACAAGACCAAGAGAATGGCCTATATTTGGTCCAGATAGGGAAGCAATCTGCTCGTCGGAAGTTCATTTAAGTAGCCTGTGCAAGCCTGTAACCGGCGTGACAGCCTACGCGGTCAAGCACGCACACAAGCGAAATGCTGACGCGTCATCCGGCGGGACAGTTTGCGGCGGCCGAGAGCGGCCAGAACGACGGTGGATTCTTCGACGATAGCAGCTGAAGGGGTGAGAACGGCGTTTACGAGAAGTAATCTAACCCCGCACTTGTTTGAATCGAGGATGGAATAGAAGGATTCATTGCCTTAATGCATGGATAACTGATATTTTGGCCCTTGCATCAGTCTCCAGCTTTACGCTCACCAGCCAATACTCTGCCACCCAATGTGGAGCCTTGATCTGACCCCGCTACAGGTGGATATTGTTGCGGGGTATTATCTACTAATTATCCGTTTATCTCCCATTACATTTCAGTTTAACCGGTGGCCCTCTTCTCTGGAACATTACGGATCTTCCAGCTTATCAAATAAACCCGGTAGTATTATTCCCACTCTATTGCACGTGCCTGATTCTGTCTGGTTTTATAGTTATGGCTGGCCAGATTATTACTCAACTTTCGTCAGGAGGCCTATTAGCAGCTTCCTGGTTACAACTCAGTAGAAGTAATCATCTATAAAAGGTACTCACAGACACCTTGGACATAATACTGCAACTTAACCTTAACCACTGATCCACGCTTAAACCTGTAGATCCGGTAACGTGGTCATGACGTTTTCTCATACAAAGCCACGAAGTCAGGGAAGTAACCAAGATTACATGGCAAAACAGACATACTAGACCAAATAATGAGCCAACAGTCAGACATTAATCGTCGTCGACTAGCAGAGAAAAAAGGCACGTGGAGGTTTACAATTCCACAAGTAGCACGGCAAGACAAACTGAGGGGAATCGGATTTCGTCAGAGGACATGAGTGCATCCCTAAAACGGAGATGGAAAACGAGGTTTCAAACGTTACAGAAGCCTTCAGTCAATGGTGCTTCACTGTAACTCGAATGTGAACTAATTAGCCAGAGTCTACTGCGTCGCTGTTCCACGACATTCACAGCTGGCTGGTAAAGCCAGTGATCGATCTCATGAAATGCTAGCCGGGATTCTGAAATCCGTTTTCGACTTGGAAGGATTTCCTCAGTGGGGTTGTAATAGCGAATAGTTTGTGGCATAGGCTCGTGATATTTCATACACGCCAGAATGTTGGCTTTTGAATGTACTTCTTTTCGACCAAGTGCAAAGGGCATGGTCGTAAAAAATGAATAAATAAGTAGCATGTATTTCATCAATTTTCGGTGGCCCTAAAAATTCAAAAATATTTTGCAGAAAGCACGCTTAAGATGTTTTTTCTTGCACTCATTCGATAGGAAATCATGTCTCCTTCAAATTTTGTCCTTAAAAGGGGGTATCTTTTGGTTTTGAAAAAATTTCTAACCAAGAGATACTTAAACCGTGAAACGTCCATCCGAATTGCCCCGTATCTGTTTGTCTACTAATCCTCCCCTCATTAAGTATTCAGCATAGTCTACATTCGCTGCAAAGTGTCATGAGCACCACACGGTATTTTCTAATTGGCGTAAAGGAATGCATGTTTTTTCTTACACAGAAAGAATACTGCTTGAAGACTGAAAACCCCAAACGAAAATGCAAAGTCGGATCGAGTTCAAAAATAGTCGGGAAGTCAAAGACTTGCGAACCCAAAACACCCTTTCTTCAAGTATAAAATTTGATGAAGACATAATTTCACTCACTGTACCCCTTCCTATTTAACTGTATTGGCCGGATGAGAAGTTACCGAAAGGAACGTTCGCTCGCCACTGTCTGTTCTGAAGACATAATTGTCTACTAGATGAGCACAGGAAATGATACTTTTACGGCGGTTTTCTATGCACCAGGGTAAAGAAAATAGATAGAGAAAATGCATACTATTTGAGCGGTCACTTTTTGCCAAATCCTTTTTTTGCAGATGGCCGATAAGAAGTCCATTCAAAAGCAAACATCCTGGCGTGTTTGAAATATTACAGGAATTCATCGCCAGATAATCAGTCTTGCAGCCCCATTGAAGTATTCCTTCCTAATCGAAAACTAATTTCAGAGTTTTGGTCAACATTTAATACGATCGGTCACAGACCTGAGGCCGGACCAAGCGAACGGTAGTGGAGACCGTCCTCCAGGTGACGGGCCGATCGATCGCGGATGGACAAAACACCCACGGCAGGTGACTGACACGCAGGTGGAAGAAAACACCTGAGATGGATTAGGTTTTCGAAACAAAAAAATTCTACGCCTTAATTCCAAAGATAAAATGCAAAGTTTTATTGGACGTTTCAGTATGCTCTGTGCACTGTTCATTTTGCAACACTCGTGCGCCACTTGTTTAAAATTAATGTCACAATAGCTGAAGGCACATTGGTGGCAATTAAGGTAGCAGCAGCAAGTGGCGGTTGAAGAGACGTCGCGAAATTTGTCGACGCCCGTAAAGGTGAACATCAGCTTTGGACACCTGACCACGTGGATAGTTAAGTCGGCTAATAATCCAGAAATGACCACTCCCATTTCCCTTGGCTTTATCCGTAGTGCCTAAGTCGGAATTGCTTATGCGGCCACCTAAACACGACGCGAGAATATAAACGCATCGCCCATTTATACAAGTGGCCTTTCGTTAAATTCCAAGAAGGGCAAATATTCGCGTGTCCCCGGAAAAAAAATATGATGAGGCCGACCAACAGCTCAAACGAGTACGCATCATCGAGATCCTAGAACTGTGTCTGCAGACCTTTACATTCAGTGCCCCGGTCTACGAACAAAATAAGGGGACACCGATGGGTCGTGTCTGTCTGGACTAATTGCCGAAACAGTTTTGCAGAGGCTCGAGCAGCTGGTCTTCAGCTCTACTCCCCTCTCCCCTCCCCCCAAAGTTCCGGGCCAGATACGTCGACGACACGTTGGTATAACCAACGACGAACGACGCGCAGGCTTTCAAGGCACTGTTGAGCTCAATCTTTTCAGACATCCATTTTACTATCAAGGAAGAAGTCAACAATCAGTTACCCTTACCCTACCAGGCGCTGCGTACAATGCGCGGGTCACTCCGGACAGGGTGGATAAGACTGATGAGCACGCAAATCCGAGTCAACGCTCGCGGAAAAGAGTGGACTCAGTGGCCAGGGGTCCCGTGACCAAAGTCGAACGCTGTCTCACCGATGCATCGGCAAAGCCGAACGCTACTCACATGAACAGCAACGACCGACCAGTCCACCGACTGACGTGGCAGAGGCCAACGGGCACACCTTTTTCGACTACAACTACGCTGGCTCCAATGGGACAAAGGTCACGCATGCCCGTCAGCTGTCAGCCCCGGAGAGATCTAAGCCAGTCAGCGGCAAACGGGCTGGTCAAAGTTCGTGCATCGAGTACGGCTATAATACGAGGCAAGCGGCAAGGCTGGACAACTCGAGATCGGCAGAAGCAACAAGCGCACTACCTTGCTGATGGGCACGAGGAAATTTCCGGAACGTTAGTTCAAATACAATTTGGTCCATGAATTAGCCCTTTCTTCGTCGTCGTCTTCTTTGGGAGATAATGAACACCATACAGTATTTGGACGTGGAATCTTTACACATATCGACACATGAAAACGACCATCACAACAAACGTACTTCAAATAAAATGAGTTCTTTGGGAAACTGGACAAACTTTATTTCGTAAATTTCCGACGCTGGCTCCCAAGGTCGCCGTCAGACGTGTATAAAACGTGAAAAACAGTTTGGATTTAAACATTCCCGAAAAATCAATATAGCTTTGTCAGTGCTGCGACTGGGTAGATGCCGTGGCCTGACATCAGGTTGTGATTGGCTGTCACCTTTTCCATTTTTCTTTGAGATTTTTGTACATGGTGTCCAGATCGATGCGCCAATTGATGCATGAATAATCAGAGCGAATTGCCTCTAGAAACTGACAGTGCGCGTTTTATCCCAAGCAAATTTGGACAAGATCTTATTTCGTAGTCGTGCATGTTAATGGTTAGGGCTGGGGGTTAGGGTTAGGGGTTATTGGTTAGACTTAGAGATTAGGGGTTAGGATTAAACCTCCTGTTATCACTGGTCCCTTATGACCGGCGGCTGGGGCTTGTCTACTGTAGGTGCGTCTACGAAGTAGGATCCGACCAAAATTTGTGCCCATTTCCTAGAGTATGCATGGCGACTTGGGATAAGTGGCCCCGCCTCTTCACTGTAAACTGGTGCTCATGTAGGCGTGTGGAGACAGTCTTCCCGGTTTGACCACAGTATACCGCACTACAGCTGCCACATGGAATCTTGTAGACGATTTCTTTTTTATCCAAATAGCCAACCCTATCCCTAGGGTCTACACGTTGGTTGCGAAGTGTAGTCGTCGGTTGGTTCACCATGCATACTCTAGAAATTAGGCACAAATTTGTTTGGGATAAAACGCGCACTGTCAGTTTCTGCCCATATAACAAAGGCCGACAATTTCTAGAGGCAATTCGCTCTGATTATTCATGCATCAATTGGCGCATCGATCTGGACACCATGTACAAAAATCTCAAAGAAAAATGGAAAAGGTGACAGCCAATCACAACCTGATGTCAGGCCACGGCATCTACCCAGTCGCAGCACTGACAAAGCAATATTGATTTTTCGGGAGTGTTTAAATCCAAACTGTTTTTCACGCTTTCTACACGTCTGACGGCGACCTTGGGAGCCAGCGTCGGAAAGTTACGATATAAAGTTTGTTCATTTTCCCAAACGAATCATTTTTTTAAACATATGTAGAACTGAGGTGATATGCATTCCGAGCCGATATAATGGAAGAATAAGAGGTTCTTCTGAATGCACTGAAGCTGTACTCGTGAATTTTCTGGCCTGTAACACTAACCCGTTGTCGGACGATAGGAAAATAGAGGAGAAGGTGAGATTTCCACACCTAGACCAGCTGGTGCGAAAGGACAGGCAATGTACAGACCATTGACGTGGAAGAATGGTAGGCACTCTGTTTATGAACAAAAACTAACTGTCAGTCACTTTGAATTCCCTGTCCCTCGTCTTTGCGCACGCACTTGATTGTGGTCGCCGAGTCAACTGAGATGGCACTGAGGTTGTCGCTGTGGCCAACACAGAACGAACGAGAAGTTCTCGAGACATGGTACTCAAATGCAGACAGGCTCGGCCGCGATTTTGACCTAGACACCCCTCACGAGGGCTTACGATCGCGACTGTCCCGAGGCCATATTAACGACCACTAATCCGGCCGCTCACAGTCCAACTTGTCCACCACCCCCTCCCTCTCCCAGCAGAGCGGGGTCGTAATTGTTCCCTTTCCCCTTCCCCTCCCCGCTCATAGTCCTACCACAAATCTGGGACCACCTCCCTTTCACGCCAGTGGTCCGTCGTTCACCGTCTTTACTTTCGCGACAACTGGTCTAGTGTGACAGTCTCACTTTCACTAGTATTTTTATTTCGTCTGACTACTGGTTGGCGCACCAGCTCTAAAATTCAGGAATGCAACTTGATCATATTTATAAGAACCTCTTCTTCTCTTCATCTTCATGTTTCATGGGGACAGCGAGTTTTGCATCAACTTAACAAGCTAGTAACAGAGCTACGTTTGTGTGAGGTGAGATGGTTACTCCCAGAAGGTAAGATGACCTTGGATTATACATCTCCAAGATAAACTGAGATTTGTAGCATTCCATCAGTCTTCCTATTATGAAGGCATCCAGGAATGAGGGTTGCCTGTCAACCTCAGTTTCGAAGGTAAACTGTAGAGTTGTGATCGTTGGGTAGTAGTTCTAGTTAATCTTTTTAACGGCATTTAAATGCAGATTAGAGGCTACCAACAGAGGCAGGGGAGACCTGGATGGCCATTTTTGGCATATTAGTTGTCGTCGGCTAGCCTTACCTAACCCCTCGTTTGCAGCCCCGGAGCTTCTAACTCGCGTTATTTGGTCATCGACCGATCGTTGTATCTTTGATCCACAGGCCCGTTGTCCTGTCGGTTCTTTGATCGGATATATAACAGAAGGGCGCACACCGACCAAGTGACGGACAATACTATTCCCATGGTGCCTTTAGTCTCAGGCAGTCGTCGAGCGACTCGTTTAGATATGCGCCCCTCTACCATTATATATACATATATTGTGGGAGAGGGACGCTCACCGATCGTGTTACGTGACTCACTCGTCCCGTTATGCCTTAGGGCTCTCTCTCTCTCTCGAGCCCAGCCAGCAGTCGCACATCGGCGCGTATTATAGACAGAATAACATTACCGACAAAGGCAAGGGATACTGGAATGACCATTTCTGGCTTATTAGCCGTCGTCAGCCAGTCATACCCAACCCCGACGTGTGTAACATCTGGGGCAACCAACAAGACAACGAGCCCGGGGATCGGTGGCTGGAGGCATTGGACTTCTTGCCAACTGGTCGCGGGATCGAGCCCCTGGTGCTCCACATTTCGGGGTTGGGTATGACTGGCTGACAACAGCTAATAATTTGGGGTAAGGTGATTCCATAGTAACAGCACAGGTAATAACCAAAAGTCATAAAAACTTCGGTCTGATCCCATAGACCTTAAATATACTGATCGCAGTTAATTTCTAAGGAAATTATAAAGCAACAACGGCTAAAAAGCCAGAAATGGCCATTCCAGTCTCCCTTGTCTGTGTCGGTAATAACATACTGCCTATATCATGCGCCGCTGTGCGGCTGCTGATTGGGCTCTAGAGCCCGTAAGGCACAACGGAACGAGTGAGTTCCATGAGAACGATCGGTGAGCGCCCCTACCATTATATACATATATGTATGCCAAGCAAGCGTTGGACCCTCATCGTTGTGATTAGGCTCTCACTGGTGATGGGTAACGGTCGTGAAACGGTCGTCTACGTCTGGCCTGTTTCACTCTTAGTAAGCTGCTTATGTATCATATATAAATATATATAGGCAGAATGGTATTACCGACAAAGACAAGGGAGACTGGAATGGCTATTTCTGGCTTATTAGCCGTCGTCAGCCAGCCATACCCAAGCCCGAAGTGTGGAACACCCGAGCCTCGAACTCGCGACCTGTTGGTTTAGAAGTTCACGCCTCTACCCACCGGGCCACGAGCCCGTTGCCCTGTCGGTTTTCGATCGGGAATATACAATGGTAGGGGGCGCCCACCGATCGTTCATACGGAACTCACTCGTTCCGTTGTGCCTTAAGGGCTCTCTCTCGAGCCCAAGTTTGACCGTTGTGACGGACGATGGCCACCATGTGCTCCACAAAAGGGTGAGAGTAGGCACAGTGACTTACACCTGATTTCTTTTATAATGATAGTAGACAAAGACAAGGGAGACTTTGTCGGTAATACCATTCTGCCTATATCATGTGCCGCTGTGCGGCTGCTGGTTGGGCTCTAGAGCGGGAGAGCCCGTAAGGTACAACGGAACGAGTGAGTTCCGTTGAAACGATTGGTGAGCGCCCCTCTACCGTCCTAAAGATATCCTTTCTTTGAATATAAATTTTGAAGATGACTTTATTTTCTATCAAACGAGTACAAGGAAGAATATTTTTGTGCATGTTTTCTAAAAAATATAATTAAATTTGTAAACATTTCGAAGATCAACGGGAAAAATCATACCAGTTTAGTAGTCATTTTTTACGGAGTATAGTTCTGGTGGACGTCCGAAATGAAGCTAATTCGAAAGTCGGCATCCCGATGTGAGTGAAATATGTTACACGGTAATTAATAGTACGAGGAAATACAAATTCCTCTGGACGCCGAATCATTAATTTCAAGTGTATCACTGAAAGCTATTCTCATAAGACTTAAACTCGTTTTTTCCCAGAAACCGTGCATGGTTTGCCTGTATTGTGTAGGAAAAAAAGCCATCCTTGTTCGTTGAGTGAGTTTGCAGTCGTTATGTTGGAGTTAACATGAGGAGTCCAATTGACCCGGTCCTATGCTTACCTATCATAGAAGGCGCCGTGGAAACCGAATTTGGACACGCTTTATAGACGGTATATGGGCGCTGCACTTGAAGCCATTACAATCAAGCTGAAGCTAATAAAAGTCTTTTCGTGACGAACAGTTTGCATAAACAAAGAAATTCGCGATCGAAGAGGATAAACACAGAAAACTACCATTCCTGGGTGTCGTTATGCCCAGAGAGGTGAACAGATGCCTCAAAAGTCAAGTCACTATCGTAACTTCATAAGCTATGCTCGGCTGCAAAAGAAAGGAAACCATGTGTGCGTTTTTTGAGGTAATAAGGGAAATGGTCTCCGGCAAGATGGTAGAAGCAGGACTAGACCTCCTCGAAACAACCCTAATTAGTAGCGACTGCCCAGACAACTTACTCTAAAAATAGCCAGAGTTGACGGAATGGTCTGGACAGAGTAATTAGTTATGATGAGAACTCGCGGATTAATACTGCTTCCAGGGATAATATTGGCGAGCTAAATTGCCTGGTAATTCTCACTAACCTCAGAGATTCAGAAGATTAGCTGGCGAGCAGACTTTTGCTTTAGGAGTATTCCCATCAGATTAGTACATTTGTACGGGAACGAGGCGCAAGTTACATATGCAAGTGGTAAGATAGATTGATTACGATTCGTCTTTTCGTACAAGTGAGGTGTGGGAATAAGCAGGGAGGCTAATAAGAACCAATTAGTTAGGAGGCACAAGGCCGGCGTCGTAGATTTGGGCTCAGTCACACTGTTCGTGGCATGCGCCCTGCGGTTTTTGAAAGTTTTCCGAAGTAGGGTAACGCAAAGAAAGATTCGTAGTCTTAGATCTTCGACATGTGCCCACTTAACTGCAAAGGACCACGAGTGTCTGTGTTCTTTCGTCTCCTCCTGCTTTTTTGCTCCAGTGCTGCGAATCCGGCTGGACAGCGCTTTTTACACGACCCCACCTGTTAGTCAGGGAAGGTATTTGTCGGAATGGAAAATTTTCAGAATTATGGCCGGCTTACGTAAGATAATGTGATGAGGGTTTTCGTCTTGAAGAAGAAGACACGATCGCCGGGACGAGAGCTTTATTAGCCTGACGTTTCGGATTCCTGCTCGAATCCATCGTCTCTTCGCTTCTATTGGGTTTTCGTCGTTGGAATTCGATAGAGAATGTCTGGAACCGAGACCTCGAGATCTTGCATAGGCATTCGGGGCAAACACGAATGTTTACTATGTTTGTGGGCAACTCGTTGGCGAAAATAAAAATCGGTTTCTGTTACGATCAGATATCAGGGTAATTGGTTAAATAGATCATTCTACTGTGCGTAATCTAATTGGGAGTGGTGATGATGCCTTTGCTGTTGGAGGCAAATGATGCATGGATATCACAATATGGACGCATCTGAACTGCACGATAGAGCATATTCAAGGGAGGATTTTTCGTAAATTACTGTCTTAAACAAGGCAACGCAGTGGTTAAAATATTTCGAGACACCACCAGGAAATGTTCGCGATGCGGCAGATAAAAGGCAAGTCTGTTAGAGGAGTATGGAGGAATAACTGAAATGACTGGTACAGGGAAGTAGAAGGAACGGGATCAACAAGTGCTGGAACGTTTAGTATCCCTGCTTGCTGTAGGCACCCATTGAGATAAGCTTGTTGACCCTTGGGGACTTCCAAGACCCAAAGCATTCGTCACCTGAAAAAATCGTCTGGAAACACTGGAATTGCGCATGAATTGGTGCATGGTGATAGCAGACTTGCGCTTTATCTACAGCACTCCCTGCTTCCTACGCACCTGAGCCCGATGTCAGGACAGAGTTAAGAAGACCGGAGGCGAGATCGGGTGCACTGGCTGGCAGGGCTAAACAGGCCGCCTGGGCATGCCACCCGCACCTGGTTCGCGTGCACAATGGACCAGGTTTTCACACAAATAAGGGGAAGGTGGGAGGGGGCGGCTCGGGACCCATGGAGGCCACATTAAGACGGAGACAGTGCAGCCTGACGCTCTGTCCTGAGAAGAGCATCTAGCTATCCAGTCAGTTGGCAGCCCTCCACGCCACGCCTTTCAGCGATTATTTGCTAACGAAGGACCGTTCCGTGTGCTTGCGCGCAACACCAAGACCTTCCGAATCCTTCGCAGTGACAAGGAGGACGTGGTCAGTGTCGATCGGGTCAAGGCTGCGGTTGCAGAGTAGCCGCCGGACCGGTCACAAGGACAAAAATGTGCTGACCCCACAACCCCTGTTCCTCCATCTTCCCTATCCCCTGCTTATTCACCCTGCCCACTGTCTTGCCCTTCCCCTCCTTTGTCCTCCACCCCTCTGTCCCGCATACTTCCTCTCCCTATATGTCAACAGCATCCAACTGCAACACCATCGTCAACCACAGCACGCAGTCAACCCTCTTCGACTGTACCTCCTGCATACATAACTCGCAGTGGCCGATCGTTTAGTTACCCATTTTTTCTAGACTTGTGCATATCCTCCGGCGCCGTATCCCGTCTCCCTCCGGTCTAGAAGGGGGGGGGATACTGTGGTGAGGTACCTGACTAATTTACCTTTGACAATTTAGTCCCATTTTCTTTGACCGCATTGCTTGTGTGAATGTGACGAGAAACGACACACCTGCACAACCCGCCTTGCTATCGGGCTCTGCTGTGGTATTCTGTTGTCAGTTTTATTGACGTTCAAAAATCTCTACATTATTCACTGCTCTGATTTACTTGCTGCCTTTAAGGCTACGGGCTCGTGAGATATAACTCGTTAGTTCATGAGAACATTAAATTTACAACACCTTTCAGCAATTATTTGCTAACAGACGGTTTTCAACTCCAAGTTACATAAGGCGCTTTGCATGAATGGTCAAAATGCACCCCTGTTCGGTGGATCCGACCACCATACAGGGCTAAGACCCTCTTTTTCAATACAGTGATATTGCCTGAAAGGCCAATATACTGAATGTACAAAAGATGCAGTCCTACCAAAAGCTTTTGTTTTCAGTTGTTCAAACAACAAGCTAGTACATCTTCCCAACAGAGTCCCCACAACGCGATCAGCTAGAAAATAATTTAAGATGCGGTCGGAACTGAAATCGCTTAGAACATTGCACAAAATCCATAATTAATGGTACAGATTAATCGACGAAAAGAAATTTAAAAAATCTAACCTCAGATAAACAATGTGATTGTATGAGGGAGACAGGGGAGAAGGAGGAGGGATTAGATAAAGCTGGTGGACAATATGATTTTGCTTGGTACCGTAATATGTTTCGTCACAGGATCGGGCCGTCAGGATTGCCATCATTTGCATAGGGACCGAAGAGCAGGGTAGCACCTGCTATAGGTGATTGAGTGAATCTCGTAGGGCAGGTACACTCGGAGAGGCATAAATAAAGTGGCATTCTTCACCCTAACTTATGAACACTGGCAAGTTGTCGGTCAGTTCGTTTTCGACGGAGAAAGTTTAACAGCATGGCAGACAGACTCTGCCGTGTAAGGGAGGCGGATGGAGGTGACAAACGTTTGAGATATTTCTCAGGGGAAAATAACAGGTTGTTTGTATGTAATAAGTATGTAAGGGTTCATATGCATATATACACGTAGACAGGCGCACCCACAGATACACACACCCCTACGGGCGCATAAACACAGTCATTTATTCGGAGTGACTTCTAAACATTCAGAGCGGGGGACCGACGCATGCATTCAGTACGTAAAAATCAATAAATAACAAGATTCATGAACCTTCAGGGGATATTTTAGGGGACGGGCGGGAGAAAGATATTCGACGACCAATCCAACCAGCTCGGCAATGCAGTCTCGGTGGGAATTGCCAGCAGTGTAATAAATATTGTGTGTTTACTTGCCAAGAACAGGAACTGGAGGAGAAAGCAAGGAAAGTGGGCAAGAGGTGAGAGAAATAACCTCGGAATCTCCACAGCTCCAGAGAAGTCTGTGTGTGCGTTCACCGGCAATGGTCTAAGGAACGGTAGAAACTTAGCAGGATGGTGGAGTCTGCTGAGAGGGGTATATAAGTAGATAACATGGAGCGCTGGATGGGTTTTGGGCAGAAATAAATCAGAAAAAGGGCAGTCTGAGAGCCATAGATGCTGGAATTCCGGACAGCAAGTAGGCGTACGGAGCGTCCTCTAGTGGTGGCAGTCAGTCTACGACAGCGATCTCTCTCTAGGGCTGAGAGAAAATCCTTCGGCTCCCGGCGTTCTGATGTCTACTTTGGCACAAACCCAACGATGATACCAATCAGGATGCATATGAGGATAGCAACGCAGATTGCTATTATGATCATTTTCTGTGGGAAAAAATACAAAACAGGCGTCGTTACAAAAGAGTTAATCATTCGTATACGGTATGTTCATGATTTAAAAATAAGGGTCAAACAATAAATAAGAATGGAAGAGAATATGCGCATCCCAGGTTCTTGTTTAAAAGAAGACGAAGGTGCAATCTGCACTGTAGCACTACAGTGTACAGAACGACGACCAAAGCAACCCAGGTCGTCACCTGTCATAGTAACCGCCCATTGGGGCACAAACGGGGCTGTGTGAGGGAGCTTTTCGACCGGGTAAAAACGCACTGTAGCGAGCCCGAAGGAAGGATGCAAGAACTACGGCATCTCAGGGACCAGTTAACAAAGAACGGCACACCTAAATAGTTTCATCAGTCGCTGCATACTCACGCACCCACGAAGGACAAACGGAGGAGAGACACTAACAATTTGGCACTCCCTACCGTACATAAAGAATGTGTCCGAGGCTACAGAATGCATTGTTTCAGAGTTAGGCGTGGGAATCGCTCATCATCCGGCGGCTACCATGCGTAGCAGGCTCATGACAACGAAGGTTTGGATGGACGCAAGTGAGCAGTCAGGCGTAATCTATTAAATTCCGTGCCATAACTGTCCTTGCCACTACACAGGCCAAACAGGACGACGTCCCAGCTCACGAATACTTGAGCACAAACGGAAGGCCATGACTTCGCCAACACGCGGCTATTGGCGCAAGTAGGCAAGAAGACGGGGCGAGAACTGTTGGAGGCGTGGGTGTCGGCCACTAACTCTACCAATAGACACTGTGATTTGCCTACGTGTTATCACGCACTCCGCCCACGCAGCCAGGTGACGCAGCTCACATCGCCGCGAAGGACAAACGCCGTCACCACGCCGGGGAACCACTGTGGGCCAGGCAACACAAACCAGACCTAGCAACGGACGTAATCTCCGCTTCACGGCACAATAGTATAAATGATCACACGTTGCTGCACTCACAGTCTCTGATTATGAACTCCTGTTCGAGTTTGAGAGCTAAGACCAACAAAGCTCCCGTCCCATTGATCGTGCCTTCGTCTTCTTTTAAATGATAAATATCATCGCAGTCTTTCTTTTACACTTTATAACCGTATTCTACGTAGGCCAATCAGGTGATGTCAGTTTGACTGTCGCATACGACGATGCCCACCGCGTGCAGACTTGCGCACAATCTGCCACACTCTCCTTCTCATCCTTCTGGGACCGATGGCAGGACAGCAATTTTTGCTTCCATGTATTAAGATGGAACAGCATTACCGACAATGACAAGGGAGACTGAGGTGGCCATTTCTGGCTTATTAGCCGTCGTCAGCCGGTCATGCCCAATCCGAAATGTGGAACACCCGAGGCTCGAACTCGAGACCTGTTAGTCAGAAGTCCAACGCCGCCGACCACTGGGCCAGGGACCCGTTGTCCTGTCGGTTGCGATCGGGAATGTACAATGGTAGAGGGGCGCTCACCCAGTTCGAGTCTCTGGTATTCTACACCTTGGTGTTGAGTATGACTGGCTGACGACGGCTAATAAGCCAGAAATGGCCATTCCAGTCTCCCTTGTCTTTGTCGGTAATACCATACTGCCTATATCATACGCTGCTGTGCGGCTGGTGGTTGGACTCGAGAGAGTCCTATGGCACAACGGACGGTGGGCGCCCTTCTACCAGAAACGGGTATCTTTTTTCGTTCGCGACAGTAAATTGCAAGTATCTGTCTGCGAAGAATACTCGACGCACCGCCAATGGTATGCATATTATTGTATCTGGTAATTATATTCATTTGACCTTGTGAGTACATTTATTCTTGCGACGTTCCTATCCGCGAAATCAAGCAAGTCCTCTTTCCGTTAATTAACAAGGCCTCGAATAGTGCCAAAGCGAAAAAGTTGCATCGACCCCTCTAAAGACCAGCTTGAAGCGCGTAGTCAAAAATTGAGCATTTAACTGGCCCCAATATTTTTTGTTAAATAAGTATCCCAAGAATTATCTAGCAAAGGTTTATTAAATATTATTTTTCTATTGCCGTTTTTTTCACTCATTTAGAGTGTGTATGGGCAGATACTTCAGTAAATTAGGCTTCCTCGTCTGCTATGAAATGTCGCGGTTTCGGTCTATCCGCTTTTCTCGAGTCAACCGTTGTTTTTGACCGACGTAGTACCACTTTCAATTCCTTTGTGTTAGCATCAGAATTTCGATCGATCGGCATTAATTGCGAGTTTGGTCGGTGTATGTGAACTAGTTTTCGGTCGACTAGTAAGTGTCTGTTAATTTAAGCAACTTTCATGATTTAGGTCATCTGAACCACCTAAAGAATGCATAGGTGGATGTGGACCAGGTTCCCGCTTTGTCTAGATAGACGGCCTGGGTCCAGATAACGTACAGTAGCGTATCGCAAGCTTGGTGTTGGGTCTGTCTAAGTGAAAACACCATGAATGGATTCGCTGATCCAGTCTGCAATTTGTTGGAATTATTAACCGTCATCGACACACTGTTCACGTCCGATTAGGGTTTGTAAACCTCAGGCATACTTACCTGGATTCAGGTGTCAACTACACACACGCAAATAAAAAGCTACGGGCTTGAGGGGCTACTTGCGCAAGGAGAACGAAACGCAATCTTTAGGATAAGGTGATACCATACTAACAGCACAGATATTAGCCAAAAGCCCATACACGCGCGTTTCGCCGATGTTTTGCCGCTGTATGGCGCAGCTGCGAGGGGTTCGGCTCGTCAATCTACGTAACGCACAGAACTATTTCATCGATCTTTTATTTGTTATGCTCGTCCTTTTTCCTATTCCTCACTGAATTCCGACATCCTCGGTCGTCCGTAAACTTATTTTTTTAGCTAAAGACTTCCAATTTCAACAGAATTGCTTAGTATCGTGGACTCCTGTACGTGTTGCTCAGCGAGTGTGTCCGCCGAATACAACTGACAAGCCAGCACCAACACCGCTGAGGCCATTAAGCTCTGCTTTTTTATATATCAAGAACCCTGACCGAACTAAGCCCAAGACCCGTGTTTAGTACAATAGCCTTCGTATGATTGTATAGGACTCGATGGCTAATCTATGCTTATCCAGTCTGATATCGTGACTGTCAGTCGCCAGTAGCCTTAACTTCTATAAAATCAAATTCCACGGCCTGCACTCCCAACAATATGGAGAGATTTTTGGTCAGCGAGTGAATCGTAGTATGAGTGGCTCATATGAAGAAGTAAATCCGTCTGAAAAACATCGAACCGCCAAACCCATCTAATAACTTCTGTTTGAAAACTGTTGGGGATTGTCTTCTCAAGTTCGGCGGAACAAATCGGCAGAGGGACGAAGGAGAGACGACAATAAAGGATATCCAGAGTGCAATTGTTCCATGAGTTGTTCACCCAAACCCCGCACCTTCTTTCGCACTGCACTTCAGCCCCTGTTGTGCGGCGACGTTAGAAAACTATTTTAGTGAATGCCTGTGGTGTGCCTACAAATACTTGTCCGACTGACTAAATATGTATGAAAGCGATTTTCCCAACTCGAATATCGCAAAGCACTGGAAAGCAAATCAGATTTTAATGAAGTTCGAAATGAACACTCTGATGATAATTGTTCTGCTACGTCTGATAAAGTTACGATAGCCAATTTTTTTGAAGAATTCAGAAACTGTGCATGAAACCCTGAAATTTAGAAGAAAGCCAGCCGCCACCTCTTGGTATAAACCCATATTCTACCAGAAATGTTAAACCATTTACGCGAATAACAAGGAAAGTTAGACGGTGTCGACTATTGCACCCCTGACGGGTTCAGAGACCGGCCTGAGGAAATCAAATACATTACGCGGTTATTTACATTTCTTATCCCGTATTTGCAGTCGCGATTTCAAGTTATTGCACGATTGCTGAAGGAGGAATTCGGCTGGTCTGTGGAGGTGCCAACTATGGGTTCCATAGAGCCTACACAGGGCAGTTATTCAGAGACCCAAACAGTTAGACAATGCCATATAGCCTACCTTTTCTGACCCACACTTTCTCAATCCAGATTGGGAATAAAATTTTCTAACGTTTCTTGCGCTAGTCTGCAACATAAAGTTGAGCTGCCGCCAAGGAGGGGCTGTGGTAGCCAACCGAGATTCCCGTTAAAGCTGACCTCACTGCACTCGGATTACATTTTAAAAGTCCGGCGAGGAGAGGGGAAGGTAACGGAGGGAGGATTTGCTTCTGCTCACTCACAATGGTCGTAAGACCCAGAGACCTTATTTACTGCCTCTCCTCAGATCAATAAGGGGAACGGGAAAACGGCAGCGAGGGAGTAACGACAGCGCTACTGCAGTCTTCCAAAGGCTCAGGCAGTAGGGCTCCGCAGGATGGTAGCGGGGTTGACGGTTGGTCTGGGTGAGGCTAGACAGAAAAAACAGCGACAGCACCGGCGGGCTATGGTCGTAGCTGTTGCAAGTAAGTCGGCAAGAGGAGTAAACGAGAGAGGTGGAAGGGCGGAAGGGGTGATCGACTGATTGAATTGGTCGGTCACGCGCTCACACGCGCACGTGGTGCGCGAATGCAACCAGCGCCCAAGCCGATTCGCGCATGTATCCACGCGCTCACAGGTCTGCGCTCGCCCGAGGGAGAGGAGAGCGAGGAGGAGGGAGGAGTATGAGAACAGTGCCGACTCGACGACGTTCAACCTGACCGGCGCCTTAACCCGCGCATACTGCTCCATGACGTAGACAGTCATAGTGACTGGTTTCTGAGCTAGCCCCCCATTCCACCGCCCTGAAATCTGAGCGCGCAAGCAATCTGCTGGCTGAGCTGAGAATGCTGTGGCAATTACGACGCCGGACAACTGGTAAGACAACGGGCGCACTGTTGTAAATCGATCGACTAGCTCGGCCGGCGCTGGAAAAGACAGTGCATGGGGATTGTGGGTGTAATAAAATGTTTGGCAGTTCTTGAGGTCACAGTCACCACGAACCTTACCCCATATCCGCGGAACGGATCGGAAAATAAAGAGAGTTTCGGGCTGTTACCTACCCGGTCCAGTTTTAGAAAACAGACTTCACAGAATCCCTATGGTGTTTTGAGGGGAATTTGTGCGTTATCTCCTAGATACAATTGATCGCATCTAGAAATATGTCTTGTTTCTACAGCCAAAACGGCTTTTAGGGCAAATGTAGGTCGTTAGGTGTCAGTTCACATGCCAGGCAGGCTTACAAACTCACGGTAACAAGATGGTCAGCAAAAATAAGTCTACATGGTTGGCGAAAATGCGTGGTCGATATCTCCCTTATGTCACAAAACGCCAAATGCAACAGGTTAGGAAGGCGTCTGCAATGCGTCACGACAGCTGGCTTCACATAGAAGTTACGTTTCATAGGATACATTGGCTCTAGGACGGGAAGCAGGATGCTATATATACTGTTTACAGTCCACTTATTATGGTAGAGGGGCGCTCATCGATTGCGTCGCGGGACACGCTCGTCCTGTTGTGCCTTGGGGCTCAATCTCAAACCCAGCCAGTAGCCACATAGGGGCTAGTAATACAGGCGAAATAACATCACCGACAAAGGTAAGAGAAACTCAGATGACAATTTCGGGCTCATTGGCCGCTGCACGGCTGCTGGCTGGGCTCGAGACTGGACCCCAAGACACAACACGACGAGCGAGTTCCATAACGCGATTGGTGGGCCCCCCTCTCCAACTGTATATACCCGATTGCAACCGACAGGACATCGAGCCCGTGGCTCAGTGGTTAGGGCGTGGGACTTCTAACCAACAGGTCGCGGGATCGGACCCATGGGTTGCACACCTCGGGGTTGAGTATGACTGGCTGTCCACGGCCAATAAGCCAGAAACGGCCACTATAGTCTCCCTTGCCTTGGTCGGTAATGTTCTTCAGTCCACGTATCCTTTTGCAGAGACGCCTATCGTCTATCCCCGACGGCTACAAAGACGACATTCTGGTGTTCATGAATTACAACTTCCGTACAATGGAAAATAATTAGGGAGGTGAAGTTCTTTGAGAAACGGCAAAATTGTATTGTGAATTTTCGAGACTGGTTCCCCAGCTCGTCTTCAGACAACGGGTGTGCAAAAACAATTAACTTTTAGACTGAGTCTGGCAAAAAGAATCCATGATTGGTTAAGGTTGTCATCTCGGGATTGGCTGACTCAGTTTGAATCTGTCCTTAACAATTTTGTATGTGGCATCTAAATCGATATGCTGGTTGATGCATGCCTCATTGAGTGCATTGCCTCCAGGAATTCGCGGCCTTTCCTTGTTTGGCAGGCACCGACAATGCGAGTGTTTTCCCATGCGAATTTATGCCCAGTGTCTAGTGTGTGCATGGCCACCTGGGATAGATGGTCGCGTCTCTTCACCGCTAACTGATGCTCGTGTATACGGGTTGAGACAGATTTCCCAGTTTGGCCACAATAAACGGCATCACAACTAGAACATGGGATTTTGTAGACGACACCTTTTCTTTCGAGGTAGCCGACCCTGTCCTTAGGGTGCACCAGCTGTGTGCGTAAGGTAGTTGCCGGCTGGTGTGTTACGTGTATCTGGTACTTTTTCAATTGTCTTTCAAGAAGTTCAGATACATTTTTGATGTATGGGAGAGTTCGTCATGTAGTTGGTTTTGGTGCACTTCCACTTCGCTCCACGTATAGTAGAGGCCACCCTTCCATAACTTCCTCACCCCATTCATCCAACATTTGTAGCCGATCATCCCATCAAGACTGGATTACTGGAGTAGGAACACGAACTCTCGTCAACCAGGCAGACTGCCGTTCGAAAGTCTGGCTTTTTCTAGTCATGCGTTGAATAAACAAGGGCGCCAAACCTAGTTGGCATTCCAATCATCATCTGTAGGATTTGAGGCATAGGAAGAAAGCGCAGGACAGAAAGCTAACGATTATCATCATCATCATCATCATCATCATCATCATCATCATCATCATCATCATCATCATCATCATCATCATCGGCATCATCGCCGTCGCCGTCATCATCAGCATCATCGTCGTCGTAGTCGCCGTCGGCGGCAGCAGCAGCAGCAGCACCCCCTCCTCCTCCTCCTCCTCCTCCTCCTCATCATCATCATCATCATCATAATCATCGTCATTGTGGACTTTAGCTGCATCTACCGCCCTCTCTCCTCCTCCCCCAACCTGAGCCCGGTGTCAAGACAGAGCCAAGAATAACGGAGACGATGGAGGGCGCAGATGGATGGCACGGTCGAGCCCGCACCTTGGCGCTCTGCTCCACAACCTCTAGTCCACATAGCAACTGACCAGGATTTTAACAAACAACGGCAATTAGGGGGGCGGCAGGGGTCCCAATGTGCGCGACGTCAGCCGGCAACTGGGTCTGTTATCGCACTCCCGAAATGTTGGCATTTGCTATGGTGCGCATTCCGATAACGCCCGTCAGAATCCGATATGGCCTCCTTGTTGATATTGCGCATCTACCACGTGGCCCGTTTGGAGGGCACACACATACACGCTCATTCCTCACATTAAATAGGCCGAAATTCATGCATTCGGATGGGTATAGTTACCCCCCCCCCACCACAACCGCCACCACCACCAGCACAGCCTGACCCTCTGTTTGAACATCATTCAGAACGCTTCCAGGTCAAAAACTATACGGCTCCACAACGCATTAAGTGCGCGTTGATTGTTGGGTACTAAGAACAGGTAGGGCAACGTCGGCCAGTCATTCAACTCATTATTGTTGGGGCGGGGGGGAATGACCGGGCCAAGACCACTAAAAATTATTCAATGTTCCCGGCTAGTTAAGTCTGCACGCTTGCTGGTTCCGCTCTGCCTGGAACAGCATGCTACCAAGATATTTCATCTACCACATAATTAGGTCTAAATCCAAAGTTTACCAGGCGCCCCAATAGGTAGGTACTGTGGTGGATTCCAAGAGAATTTGGCTTGATATAAAAATGTGGACGGTTCGATCGTCGCAAACGACGATGTCCACCGTGTACCCCACGAAGAAGTAGGCATAGGACGGTAACTTGCCAGTAAATCAGTGTTTAGTGATAACAGACTTGCGAAGCCCCTGTCACACTCTCTCCCCTCTCATTCCCCTGGGCTTGGTGGCAAGACAACCGTGGAAACCGGAGGCAAGATCGGACGCACTGGTTGATAAGGCTAAATAAGGTAGTCTGTGCGTGCCAAACACACCTGGTTCGGGCACGATGGACCGGGTTTTCACGAAAACAAGAGTGCGGACGGCTCGAATCTCGTCTGAGTGGCAGCGCCACAAACGCCACGTTTAGAAGGAGCCACTACAATTGTAGAGGAGGCGCTCACCGATCGTTCTTAAGGAAGTCCCTCGTTCCGTTGTGCCTTACGGGCTCTCTCTCTCGTGCCCAACCAGCAGCCGCACAGCGGCGCATGATATATAGGCAGAATGGCATTACCGACAAAGACAAGGGAGACTGGAATGGTCATTTCTGGCTTATTAGCCGTCGTCAGCCAGTCATACCCAAGCCCGAAATGTGGAACACCCGAGGCTCGAACTCGCGACCTGTTGGTTTAGAAGTCAACGCCTATAACCACTGGGCCACGAGTCCGTTGCCCTGTCGGTTTCGATCGGGAATATACAATGGTAGGGGGCGCTCACCGATCGTTCATACGGAACTCACTCGTTCCGTTGTGCCTTACGGGTTCTCTCTCTCGTACCCAACCAGCAGCCGCACAGCGGCGCATGATATGGGCAGAATGCCATTACCGACAAAGACGAGGGAGACTGGAATGGCCATTTTAGGTGTTCCACACTTGGGGGTTGGGTATGGCTGGCTGACGACGGCTAATAAGACAGAAAGACCTTCCGTCCTAATAGGACCTATTTATGCCTCCGTGCAGTTTGGGGCAAAACCACCTTGTGAGTTCTATGGATGGAATATTTTAAGGGAACGAACGGTACAGTTTGAGTTGTGCGGAAACCTAGAAAATCCTGTCCACGTCATATGCTTGTTTCAACCTATTACGTAACTGCAAATTAAATCCTGCGCAGTATAAAAAATAGCCAGTAGATGACCGCATGAGCCCGTAAAAATGTTGCAAAACCCTTAGTGCGAAAGGGTCGGGTAAATGACTCAGAATCGGGTTCGCCAACGAGTTTCCGCTAGTTCTGCCAAGGTGACACTTATAAGTTGGGACTTACCACTGTCGTATTAGTGGTGCTTTTGCGCCAAAGTGCTGTAAAGTCATACATTCCCGTCCGATTGGTAATTTTTTTTATAGTGAAACAACAGCGCCGCATCCACCTAATTTCATTCTCCCACGCGCAACGTGTTCTGATGACTCGACCAAAGGTAGGCGTGGACACAGTGCCTGATAGGTGTGAACGTTCCGTCTGTGTTTATCACACGCGACCAGTTCCCTAGTCCACGCTTATCGACCTTTTTCAGAAAAGTAGTCTCAGGTCCCATATAGACGAGCGTGCCATAAATGTCACAATAGGAAGCAGTTAGTGTATTCAGACTCTATTTCTGAAGGAGGATTTAGTTATCCCCGTCGATTGGGAAGCTAAGCCAAGAATGCTACCGCCGTATTTATTTCGAAGCGCGTCAGATTGGTTAAAGTAAGGAGGCTGTTCAGGCATATACATAGGCCACTATTAAAGTTGGGAGTCAGAGCCACTTATCCGGCAAAACGCCTTAGACGTACCGGTATCAGATGCGCAGCCATATCTTTCTTAACTCCCCCTCCCCACATTGCTAATCAACTTAATTGACTTATGGGCTTTTTGCGTGAATTCCCTTCTAAGAGTCCGCCCAGTCAGGGCCTGCATACGGCGTAATTTGAGGGGCAGAAAAGGAGCCCAAGTTTATGGATGCGTGGAGAGTATCTCGTGAGTAAATGCGGCTCGTGCTAAAACAATGCTGGTCATGAAGCCCGCGATGGTCCAGCGAGTCGATCTACTCGCAGGCCCCTTCGGTCAGCGAAGGCCCACACATGCTTTCTGATGTTCCCCGTGGAAGGGAAGAAAGAAGTGACCGGCAGGAGCCTGTATGGGCAAGAGGACAGCGCGGCGGTCATAAACAGAGAAAGGCGCTATTAACTCCCGGTCAGTCATTTGCGAAGGTGGATGCGACAGAAATGGCGACCTAAACATAGTCTCTTTGGGCGCGCCGACTGCAAATGTAAATCTCAGTGATAACACAGGCAACAGCAGTCAGGTATACTGACGCAGACGGAGTCACCGGGCCTGAGAGAGAGAGAGGGTCGGACGTGGGCACAGAAAGAGAGGGCGATGGCGCAGGACTGGTCGCTTACTCGCATTTATGCATTTAACTGGGTCAATTTGGGGGTATTTCGCAGACAGGCCTCACCATCACCTAAACGCGTTAAGTACCATATTCTGGCATTGTTCTCCTCAGGTCCATCAGGTTCGTCAATCTCCCTGACCAAATCTTCACTCGTGGCGGGTATTAGCGTGTAACACCTGCCTTCTCAGAAGTGGGCGTGAGAGTTTATTATGTAAGCAAGGACTGGCGGGTTTTAAACGAACCAGGATATCGCGCGCTGATTGACTGAGTTGGTTTTCGTTCTCTTTGGTTAAACGGAAATCTGCGCGTCCGAGGCTCTGGATCCATGCGATTAGAGCATCCCTGGCGATGAAAGGGTCTTCGTTATTGTCATTGTCAAGAGGTTTCAAAATTGCACGTGCTACGATGGCGATATATATCAAGGTGCGCAAAAATATGCTGACCGCGGTGTATCCTCGAAATCCCCCATGGCTATCAGCAGTTAAGAGTCATTTACTCTATTGGTTACTTTGATAAGCTGGAGTCCGTTCCTCACGGGTTCTTTGTAGAGGACGGTGGAGTTAAATGGTGTGGAGAAAAATTATCTCGTTGATCCCGACTAGCGACAATCCGCTTACGCCCATGTGCTCGCCTACAACACCTTATAGCCGTTCAATATTCGTCCAGGCTTTTGTCAAGAATGTCCCCACCACGCGTTGTATCTAACTACGCCGTTGAAAGGATTCTCGGAAACTTGTACATGGTTTTGACGACATCCATTTTGCACCCGGTCGCCAGCTGATTTGACGAGGCTAAGCTGGCGATATAGCCTGCTGGCATTAAGGTGTGGTGCAATGTGCAGGGTGTATAGTGTCGCGTGAAAGAGGTCGCCAAATCCACTGAATTTCTTGTCAGCGCCTCCCTCAAGCGCGTTGCAGTTCAGAGTGAGTCCACAGCAAAAAGGTGAGAAGGCACGCCTGAGCCAATCAAAATTCTCTGGGTGAAGTTGCCTCCGGGATAACGAAGCAGTGCGCCTGAGATACGTGGATGCCGAGACTAGCGTGTGGGTGGTTCACTTGACAAGGTTGGACAAAAACTGCTCTTCTGCGGTGGCCAGATCGTACACATCATCCCGCTGAAATGGGGCACAAAATGATACGCAAACTGTTCACAACGGAATATCAAGTGCTGACTTACATCTCACGCCTTTTCCTGGCCTTAGAGTACTTTTAAATTGTGACTTAACTGGAGGACTGCCATCCACTCTCAACTTCATGTTATTCGTTAGTTGCACACAGCCGCGTGTCCGATAAGTATAACTCTGGAGCATAATTCACGCGCTTCAAGCAGCAGAAGTGTTTTCGTGAATTTAAGAATAGAAGTGACAGATGTTTTAACACAATTCCAGAATTTATGGACAGCTCACTTTTTGATGATTGCCCACGGAACTTTTGTGGAAGGAACTGGAGACATGTACACAGTTGCCTACGCAAACGGTGGGCAGTTGTTTCGCTTGATCCCAAAATAGCGACAGACATTTTCGGCAGCCAGCGCACATCAGACCGATCAGGGCATTCCTTTGCTCGCTTAGCTCGACATAAACGCGCACTAAATAAACATATGGCCCAGCAACTGCTCTCAGCCAACTTCTGCTGGCCAGACTAACCCGAAGTACTCCCAGCAACAACTAATCTCACGAATGGAAGAAAATATGCGCATCCCAGGTTCTTGTTTAAAAGAGGACGAAGGAACGATCTCTGGGACAGTAGATTTATTGGCCTTAGCTATCGAACTGGAACTGGAGTTGAGCATCAGAGACTGCTAGAGAGCATCAACGTGTGAACATTCATATCGTTGGGCGATTTGAGCTGCGCCACCTGTCTGCGTGGGCGGAGCGCGTGATAACACGTAGGCAAATCAATGTGTCTATTGATAGAGTTGGTGTCCGACGTCCACGCCTCCAACAGTTCTCACCCCGTCTTGTTGCCGGCTCGCGCCAATATCCGCGTGTTGGTGAAGTCGAACTCATGGCCTTCCTCAAGCGTGTGGGTGGCAACTTGAGATAGCGTGTCGCCTCTCCGGACGGCCCGTTTGTGCTTCAGTATTCGTTAGCTGAGACGCCGTCCTATCTGGCCTGTGTAGTGGCAAGGACAGTTATGGCACGGGATTTGATAGACTACGTCCGACTGATCACCTGCGTCCAGCCGATCTTTCATTTTCATGATCCTGCTACGCATGTTAGCCGCCGGATGATGAGCGATGTCCACGCCTAACTCTGATGCAACGCATTCTATAGCCTCAGACACATTCTGTATGTACGGTGGGGAGTGCCAAATTGTTGGTGTCTCTCTTCCGTTTGTCCGTCGTGGGTGCGTGCGTATGCAGCGACTGATGAAACTATTTGGGTAGTCGTTCTTTGTTAATTGGTCCCTGAGATGCCGTAGTTCTTGCATCCTTCCTCCTGGCTCGCTACAGTGCGTTTTTAGCCGGTCAAAAACACCCTCACACAGGCCAGATAGGACGGCATCTCAGATAACGAATACTGGAGCACAAACGGGCCGTCCGGAGAGGCGACACGCTATCTCAAGTTGCCACTCACACGCTGGAGGAAGGCCATGAGTTCGACTTCACCAACACGCGGATATTGGCGCGAGCCGGCAACAAGACGGGACGAGAACTGTTGGAGGCGTGGACGTCGGACACCAACTCTATCAATAGACACACTGATTTGCCTACGTGTTATCACGCGCTCCGCCCACGCAGCCAGGTGGCGCAGCTCATATCGCTGCGAGGTACAAACGGCTTCACCACGCCGGGGGACCCTTGTGGGTCAGGCAGCACAAACCAGACCTAGCCACGGAGGTAGTCCCCCTCCACCTCACGACATAACGATACAAATTTTCACACGCTGATGCACTCCAGTTCGAGTTCGAAAACTAAGACCAATAAATCTACCGTCCCAGTGATCGTGCGTTCGTCTTCTTTTAAATAAAATAATCTATTCCTCAAACCCAAAACCGCACACTTACAGATGGTCTGACTACGCCAAACTCTCGATGCACCATCGGCCACAACTGTCAATCTCCTTCCTGAGAGAAGTTAGTCCTTCAACTGGCTAGACTAAGGGAACTGGGAGTGTGGCCGGAAACGGAATATCAGCCAATCAGCACAACTGAAGAGAGTAGTTGTGATGACTTCGAGGTAGAGCAATTGACGCCAATCAGGGGGCAGGGAAGGCTCGAGTTAGGCAGCAACAAGCTGCCCCCCCCCCGGACGGCTTTTTGCCCCATTTCTTAAGGAGTGTACATGAGAAAATAAATAAATACTACATGTTGAACCGGGCGCTAATAGTGATCTCGCGGCCGACACATAACACAATCATGGGGCGGCTGCTCATGGCCAGTTTCCAGTATGAATGTCAAGTGCGTGCGTTAGGCGATACCTAGTATTTCCGTTTCGGACTCCTGCCCGAACCAATCATCAGAGACAATAGCATGGACTACCCGTGTCTGCTATTCTCTGATGATGGGTTTGAGCAGGGACCCGAGACTTCAGGAGGATAAAGCTCTTCTTCCGGCAATCGTGTCTCCTTCTTCACGACCACTCGCAACGTCTGTAGAGTCACCCCTCTGTTGTACATTCAACCGGTCTAACTCCTTGATCTCTTGCAGCACCCAAGAGCTGCAGGTATTCTGGCTCAGGCGCGTTCACACGCCGCCTACTCTGCTGCTGGTCGGAAAGGTGGGCATCTAGAATCCTACATAGACGTCTGTGGTACCAGAGTGGGCAACATGCTCATTTGAAGTAATATGTCATCGTCCCCCTAGAAATTGTGAACCCAGGCCCCATTCTTGGGGATTAAATTGCGAAAGCATAACTTAGAAAGCCCAACGGCAGGCGCCTCTAAACAAGACAAACCCAATCTCCTCTCCCTCTGCTTCCTCAAGGAAACATTTTACTCTAAAAATTCTTCCCAATTTACCGAGTTCGCTTTATTCGGAATACAATTGCTGATGGATCAAGAACTTGTGAATACTTGACTGGTCTCCAGTGTACACCGATTGCATTGTTTGCATAGCTTTGCGCTTGAGACGGTAGCGACGAAAGGCATTGAGAGTCGCGATGGAATGGGTGTTGAGAGGACTCCTCCGCCGAGCTGGGGGAATGACTAAAGCACTACATACCACGGAGAGCTTAATATCCCCGCTGTGTTACAGGCCTGCAGTAGAACCGGTTGCACTTGAGCTAGGGTAAAGCGAAGTCCACATAACCCATCTGATTGTGCTGTCTGATGGGAATGAGGGACTAGAATGTGCATAATGTCAGCTTGTCCTCCAATAGAACAGGCTGGACCATGAAGGCCTAGAACATTTTGGGGTGCTCAAATCTTATGGCGCGTTCAAAATGTAGGAAGTGCATATGATCATATAGAGGCCAAGGAACGTTGAGACTTCGATTCGTGAGAACAGAGTTGCGCAATCGAAAATGGCCCGATCGGTAGGGAAGCCAGCATAGAATTCTGATACGGCGCAACTAGTAGAAAAAAGATGGCGTTCGCAAACCAAAATAGAACCCTGGACTTTAGGCAGTGATATTCGTGGGAAACTTCGCGCAGTTACCATTTGGAACAAAACGGAGAGCAGCTTGGAAGCACCCACAACAACTCACTGATGTTGATCAATGGTCTTCCGTGGGGGTAAAACGAAGGAGGCCATTGATACCCTGAAGTCGAAATTGCCGTGCACGATGAAGCGGGGCTTCGATTACAGAAACTTCTCAGGTGACTCTCGCAAGGACTACTGAGCCGGGTATATACGACCTGTTTTCGGTGCATTTCACAAGAACACTGTTCTGGCTCCGCTCCCAATTGACCAGACGGAGGCCAGTCAGGCGATTAAAAAGCAATCTCACTAAGTAATATACCTGGTAAGTTGGTGGTAACTCTCAGGGGTAACAACAGGTTCTCAAGCTTCCGTCATTTTTTTAGACCAACGAAACGAACAGTCTATTAAGGAGTAAAAGCCCGATTGAGGCGAGGAAAGATGTAGCGACCGGATGAACACAGTACCCCATTACTTCTTTCAAACCTGCTAAAACCACAGGCGTGGAGGAAGCTTCGCAAAAAACAGTTACGCTGAATGAGTAACGACATATATATAATTCTACCAACAGGCAAGGCCAACACAAGACAACAGGAGAGACAGAGAGATGAAGAGCAGTCAGACGCTGAGAGAGGATGACGACAACGACGACGACGACGAAGTATTTGACATAGAGGAGTGTGTACCTTTCGTGCTGCGCTCTGGTATTTAACGGCCTTCTTGGTGTCCGCCTTGGCTGTTTCTATGTAGTCCACGGCCTGGTCTACATTGAATTCTATTCTGTCAATCATTTCGCCCTAGTTGAAGCAAGTCAGAAAATAATGAGAAGCACCAAGAAAAAATAATTTCTGTATGCGACTAGTTAGAATAATGCATAAGATATTCCTCCAATAGAGTCGCCTTAAACATATATATCGTAAATTTAAACTCCAACTTATTGTCATTTTGACGCCTGCTGAACTGGTACCCAGGGGGATGGAAGGCAAAAGGCAAGTTTCTGAAACTTTTGCCTTCAGTGACTCCACGATATCAACATTTTCGGCTAAGCGATCTAAAAGCGTTCTTCAACTTGGATACTGAAATGATTCGAAAAATCGCTGCACGTAATTCCCCTAATCCTAATGGATGCACCCACATTGGTTCATTTTGTTCATTATCGAAAACAATAGCAACCCCAATTTAGTGGATAGATTGCATCACGTTGTTGTTTCGAGCACACAGGCGTCATTCAAGAGATGATCGTAAAAGTTAACCTTTGGAAACTTCTGCGTACGCCTGCATCTTTTACAAACTGAAGGGCTTCTATCTATCGGCCCAGCAAATCATGTCGAGGCCGAAGATTCCGGTACACTGTTTCTACTAGTGCTAAAGACCAAGTGAGGCCGAGAACGGTTGGAAAGATTAAACGACTCAGCCTCACTCGGTAAGGCAAAAAGTCTGAACTGGCTCGCTACAAACGAAGCGAATTCCGTGCGTTAATCCGCTAAATGTGGAATTGACTGCATTTAAAGCAATGAAGATTTCCACATCGCCGCAACCAGCAGGTCATTTAATCTCTTTTCTTTAGTCCAATCGGGTGTTCCGCATCTAATTGCAGTTGTCGTCAACATTCGTCAAAGTTGGTGTTATTCAAGGGCGGTCCTGGTGTTCTGGCAGACGCAAGGGAGTCGGTTTCTTTTGGGCGTAGGCGTGTAGACTCAGGGAAATCCAAGGCGGTGATGTGGATTGTATTGCCCAGTGTTCTTCAGATCTTTTTCAAGACTTCCGTCCCGCAGGTAAATCTTCGCTTCGGCAACGCCTCACCCAACACAGCCCCTTGAACACTTTATCCCTTATGGGCAAGATTAAGGTGGAACACACAGTAACACATCTTGGACTAGAAGGCGGGGGCAGCCAGCCGGACATTTGGCACCTCATCCTCATTCTTAACTAGCTGTACCTGTTTCGGCTGGCAGCAATGTTGGTTTGTCAGCTTTTCATAGCCCCCTGAAGACTCGACGAGCGTGACCATCTTCCACAGCCAAATTTCACAAGTTGAACTCTCTTGTGTTAGCCAACTGTTTAAAACTAAACTCTTTGAGACTCACTTGCAATGCTTCCAGCACGGTCATAAAGCCAGCCAAGGCCTCGTCCCGGGTCTGGGTAAACAGGATTCTGGTCGTTAAGCGTTGAGCTTAATGCTGTACCAGTAAGCTACTGGTCCACTGTCCTGCTGCTTGCAGTTGATAGTACTAATTATCATGCGAAGGGCATTCACCGACCAGGTTACGGGGCATGCCGTTCTTGTTGCGCCTTACAGCTCAACAATATAGGGCTCTTGCAGGCAATCCCATGGCGACCGACAATAATTCAGAACTGACAGTGTCCCTAAGAGCAGTCTGTCCACCATCCTGCGATCACAGAAGCTACACAAGCTCAGCCTACAGAAATCTGCATTAAAAAGAACTAGGTCGGTCTGCTCATCCCTGCAGCGTCCCTCGCTCTAACGCTGGGAACAGAAGACTGAGCGTCTGATGTAGCGCACTCTGCCAGCCACAACTCTCCTGGACCTGGCCCGCTTATTGGATGTCCATCTAGGCCTAAATCGATTTACAAATCTAGAGGACTTATTACTCTGTATTTTGGCAGTAAACCATCCTTGTGGCGACGGTCCAAGTGAGCGTTGCTCTTGCTGTCGGGCAGACAATTCCCCCCCCCCCTCCTCCCCGGAAGTCCAGATACGGCGTACGGACCACAGTCCTCTGATCGCCTCAAAATCCCGTTGAGTTGTGACTAGCCGGACAGCGGTAGTGTTGGGCGGTTTGGCGGGGGGGGGTGATTTTCTGCAGGTCTTAGGTTCCGATGTGAACGTCCGCGAAGCAGTTCAGAGCTCTAGGATTGCGCCAGATAGCAGCGGTTTGCGTCCAAACAGACCTTTTACAAGTAACAGACTTGCGAGATCGACGCCCAGCAACGCTTAAAGGTAGCGTCGTCGCATGGCTTGAGATCATTTGTCAGACCGGAAAGACTGTTTGTTTCGTAGCTCACCTCCACTGAAGGTCGTCTCACCATCCATCACCTGTGTATGTGTTAGACTGACGGCTTGTTTTATGGTGGTTCCTTTTGACACGGGTTTCTGCCTTTCGTAAAGTTTGGTGGTCTCTACTCAAGCAATACATACGCACATCCGTTCATTAAAGTGAACTTCGTGAACCCGAAACTTCAGCTCCACAGCCTGAGGGGTAAATACGGTGTCCAGGTGGAACTAGAGCTAGGTTGCTCAAAAGATGGGGACCCGAAATCTCTACGGAACCTGTTTTAATACTGAAATCGGGCGGTTTAACGCCATTCTTCCTTAAGCGTTGGTTCGCAGTTGCACTATAAACTTTGCTTCTTAAGGTTAACCTTGTCCAAAGGAAACGCCTAGCCTCAAACTGAATGACAAAGCCCTGGGATTTAGGTCCGAATTCTGACCCACCATAAGTGGACAATAAGTATTTGCAACCCCAATAATAACCGATTAAATAGTCAGACAAGTCTCACATATACGCGTTTAAAATACTTTACGTGGAGTTCAGCTTCATCTCCAGAGAGGCCTGCAGTCATCGTACTGGTGGCTCCAAAGACTGCAACCAGCTGTCGGCACAAAAACTGTCAACTACCAACGGGTGCACTTGACACCTAGGAAGTTTCGGCTACAGGTTCTAAAGACTATAGTGGTGTGTCGTTCAACCCAAACATCTCCAGACTAGGCGCAGCTGAACCCACTTGAACTGATGAGGACTGGTTTTGTCCAGCTTTGAAGATTCAAATTCCTCAAATAAGGAAACACCACAAGGCGCGCGTAGCAAATAAGGATCCTTTTATGTTAAATAAAGGGAGCAGATGCGGGGTAAAGTGTGTTGTAATACTGTGCCCAGCCGGAAAATCCAAGAGCGGGACGCGGGGAATATGCCCTACAGGTGTCTTAATGGTTGAACGAGAATACCCGAAAATATGTAAAAACGACTCTTTCCGACGCGATGATAGCCGACAGAAAGGGGAGAGGCTCCGACTCACCTGGCTCTCAACAAGCATCGCCATGTCCATAAACATGTCGTGCAGCTCTTTGATGCTTTTCTCCAACTTTATGATGTCCTCATGACGAGCTTCAATGTCAGCGAGAGACTGCT
>CACRXP010000551.1:154317-239317 GCA_902702965.1 Spirometra erinaceieuropaei
TACATTTGTAGGCGTATTTTAAAAGTTGCCACTATTAAAATAGTATTCACGAAATGTTAGTGACATTTGGTTGCACAGTGTCATTGAGTCCGCACGAGCGGTAGGCGAGAGGTGCATAAAACGCGTCTTCAAAACGTAACCCATACTCCCGGCCTTGTATTATAATTAAGTATGTATTATAATTATTATTATAATTATTATAATTATAATTATAATTATAATTATAATTAATTATAATTATAATTATAATTAAAGTATGAGCACAGCTTTGTTTTCCATCGTTTAAATCAATTAGATTGGGCATTGCAGTCTAAATCGGCTTTCTATTTTGACCTAAAACTAGCATCGTTGCACGACGTTGCACTTTCTCGAAACATACTTTTTCTTTTGCACGCCATGGCCGCCACGCTCGTTAGCCATATTCTGGGTGAGGTTGAACGAAGCTGCTATGGACTTTGCCGAAGAGATCTGTTTCGATTGCAGCAGACTCCCTTTTGATAACTTGTAGTACTCCTTTTGGCGTCGCTTGTGGTCTTAATGTACTGCAATGATAGCTTCCGATCATTCTGGAACCAAAAAACGAAGTCCTTCGGTGGGGACTTTATGGGAATTTTATTGCCCTTTAGGTAATATGTCCTCATGCTGTCGGCTGACTAGTGATTATTTGGATGAATATGGTGAACGCAACATGTCCAGGAACCATAACTCGGATTGCGTTTTTAGCCCGTATAGATTGCTTTGAAGGGCTTTCAGGTCGTTCGGTTCCTTAATGACTTGCCAGAGCTTGACGTTATCGGCAAACATGAACTTGCCGCTATCTGAGAACGGGGCTCTGAGGGTAACCACTAGTTCGGTTTATCCTCTTTGATTCAGGCGCGTTGTCTTCGACCAACCAGAAATGTCTTCACCAGCTCCCGAGCTTTTATAGATGCCAAAGGTGCTAAGTTTATGTAAAGTGCTTTATGGTCACACTGTCAAGGGTTTTGCAGAATTCGACGTACACCGCCTTTACTTCGGAGCCTTCTTCTAAGGCACTTGTTCAGACATCAAGAGAATTTAGCAAATTTGAGAGACAGGACGCCCTCGCCAAAAATCCCGCTCAAAATTCTACAAGGCCTCATTTTCACTATAAAATTGCAGCACAACACGCATTACAAGGACTTTCATTGTTCTGTATGAAAGGAAAGTCGGGCTTTTGGGCCTAAAGCTGCCTGCTGTCATCTTGCTACTTCCCATATATAAGGGAGCTGTGTCGGCACTATTCCACTAAAAAGACATGTTCCATGTTCTCATGGACATCTTGAAAAGAGTTGAAGGAGGCCTTGCCGGCCCTTTTGATGGTTCACCAAGTGTCAGCTCAGGCATCCACCCAGTTCAGGGGACTTGCCTGGCCAAATCTGAGTGAGGACCGTCTTGGTTCTTTGTCGGAAAAGGCCACGGTTTCAATGACGGCAGTATCTCGGCCTATTCCAAATCCATGATTGTCTTCGGGAATTCTGTCCTAAATACTGTACGTTATTCGATGGGTGCTTACTGAATAAGCAGTCAGATAAAAAAGTTATTAACGAGCAGTTAGAAAAACCCCTTTATCGAATTAACAAAAGGAATGTGGCTACAGTAACTTTAGGGGAACAAACACTGTCACTCCTGAAAGAATAAGAACGCAGGTGGGACCGGTCTGCATTTGGTAGTGTGTAACTGATTATAAACGGACATCTTCAGGGCTAAAATTGTCGCTCATGAAGGGCTAAGTGTGCGGGTCGGACAAGACTGACCCGCATGCGGTAGTGTATAAGGGATTCCAAAAGGACGTCGTCAAGGCAGAGTCCGTACACCAGATGAGACTATTCGCGTCAAAGTGGCGAGGCGAGAGGAACCCAGACGCAATCGGACAAAATTCGCCTCGAGTCCAGCCGGAGAGGAGACAAGGTTGCTACGGCCATGAGTTCTCTTCGCTGACCAACCGAACTACTAGAAGATGACGAATACAGAGGAGTCCGCCGTGAGAATCGACAGACCGCTTGGGGCCGAAAGGAAATAGCATCAAGAACCGCGAAAATCCCCTCTGCGGGGAGGGGTAATAACAGTAGATTAGTCATGAAGAAGGAAAGCAACAAATACGATGCTAGTATTGAACTTCAACAGCAATCACCAAATCAACCACAAACGCAGCTGTGTAAGGATGCCCTATCGGTGTGTCAAAACGCACTGCAGTGATCCGCAAGACAAGGTTACCGAACTACAATACCTCCGACGGGTCTTAAAAGCCAATAGCTACCCGCGCAACTTTATCAACCGGTGCATACTCAGAGGGACAAAATACCTAACCGCCCGGATACCAAATTTTGGCGAGCGCTTCTGTATGTAAAGAACGTTTTGGAAGCTGTCGGCCGCCTTCTCGCACCACCTGGGGTTTGAGTTGAACACAGACCGGAGGCAACCATTAGGCGTCAGGTAATGAAACCGAAAGACCCACTGTCACGACAATAAACGTCTGGTGTCATTTATCGGATCTGGTGCAGTTGCGGACAAAGCAACTACGTCGGAGAAACCGGAAGACAGCACCGAACGAGAATGACCGAACACGCGACAGCGGTGCGGAGAAATGACGCCAGCTCTCAATTTGCGGCTCATTTGGCGAGATCCGGCCACACATTCAAATTCGACGAGACCGAAATTCTCACAAGAGGTGACAACCGCGTGAGTCGGGAGCTACTTGAATCATGGTTTACTAGCCCTCAGTCCATTTGCAATTGCAATGAACTTCGCCTCCCATACTCCGTACTGAAACTTCGCCTAGGCGGAGTAATTAACCACGCGGGGAGCGCAAAAGTGAACACTTCTCCCAACTCCAGGGTCGGTGCGTCAGATGGTCGAGCAAACATCACACCAACATCCAACGCACGTGATGAAATTACAGCAACGAACAACGAGAATGTCGGCCATCAAACAATTAGCACACCAAGTGCGACGATCCGGGATTAAGGGGGAGCCGTGAATATTCATAGGTATACGGTGGCATGGCAACTGCATCCTATAAATTCTGCAGCTACTTGTGCATGAACCACCCGCATCTGCTTTTTCCTCTGATGATGGGCTCGAACAGGAATCCGAAACGTCAGGGTAATAAAGCTCTTGTCCCAGCGATCGCGCCTACTTCTTCAAGACTACTTCCTGGGACTCGTCTCTTCGCTTCTATTGGCAGTGGATTTGACAATCGCCGATTCCAACTGTGTACTACACAGCAAAGGGCAGCGGCACGGCGAATTTCACGTGATTTAGTTTGTAGTGATGGTAGACTTACACAGCATCAATCGCACTCTCTCCTCCCCCCTGGACCTATTGTCAGTAATAAGTCAAGGAGACCGGGGCGGCGGAGGGTGCAGGTGTCTGGAACGACCGAACCCGCATCTGGGCGTGGCCTCATACCCCTTGGTCTACAACATACACTTAACCAAAAACAACAACACCCAAACAGGGGTCAGAAGGAAAAAGATGATGACTCGACAGTCGTGCCCACCACCTGTATACCCAGAGGGGCGCAAGCGCATCTACCCGCAGGGAACCAGGTGTCGGCGAACTGCCGGCGCATAGCAGGCTGTGAGGGCTATAGTTTGCTGAAACTGGCATGGCACACGCTTTCAGGTCTTTCTACCTAGAAACGCGAAACTTGGCCCTGCATTTAGCCTGGGCCGTCACTCTTCAGGGTTGAGCAACGTATGCAGTCGTCGACTGAGAGGCACTTCCCATGAAGCACACACACACAAATACTTTTTACATGCATGAGAGTGTCACAGATCGCTTGATAGGGGGCTGTGACAGCCTGACTCTCAGCCCATAGTAAAGTCGTCTGGGTAGCCTCTCGCCGTCCATCCAACCGAGGTGGTCGCTCCGGTGTAGTCGTAGTTGTCTCAACATAGCGTAGATGTTGAGGGTTCTCGTCCGCTCCAGGACATCTGCGTCTGGGATCCGATCCTGATACCTCAGCTGCAGTATTCGACGATGACAGCTGAGCTGGAAGTTGTCGAGTCTACGCGTCTGCTTCTAGGATTCTGCTCCATTCAGCAACGTCGGTAGGATGATGGACTTGTGCAATCTCTGCTTAGTGCCGAGCTGAAAGCCGTGGCGATTCCAAGCTCTGTTTTTAAGACGACCGAAGACTTTATTGGCCTTGGACATCAGGCGGGCTATTCGGTCGTCGATTTTTGTGCTGCGGGAGAGGGTGCTGCTCAGATACGTGAAGTTGTCCACCACTTACAATTGGATTCCGTTCACGGTGATTTGGGGTGGCAGTCGTGGATATACGCGACTGAAAATGCATTCTCCACTAATTGAGGAGGTGGCCGTCCGTCTTGTAGGCATTCGTCAAGGTAGGCGTCCATTAGCATGGCAGAGAACATCAGGCAGAAGAAGGTAGGCGCAAGGATGTAGTCCTGCTCCACTATGTTGGTCATTGCGAATGCCTCTGAGACAGCTCTCTTGTTCGTGTCTCGCGCCATAATGCCCTCATAGAGCTGACGCAGCATCTGAGTGAATTGCCCGGCACAGCCGAATTTCTGCATAATTTCCCATAGTCCTTCGCGATTCACCGTATTGAAGGCTTTTGTCAGATCCAGGAAAGTAAGGTAGGGATGGGTCCACATCTTCTGACACTTCCCCTGCAGTTGGCGGGCGACAAAATCATGTCCTTGGAAGCCACACTGGCTTTTCGGCGGGATACTCTGTGCCAGATGGGGGCTTAGGCGGTTGAGGAGAAGGCGAGCGAAGATTTTCCGAGCAATGTTCAGCAAGGAGAAGCCTCGGTGGTGGTCGTAGATCTGGCGGTTACTTTTCCGTTTATTGAGATGCACGATTGTAGCGTCCTTAGATTCCTGAGGGACTTCTCCTTGACGCCAAATCTTCTGGAAGAGCGCAGTCAGATGACCAGTGAGTTGGGGGCCGCCGTGCTTGTAGACCTCCGCAGGGATCGCGTCCGACCCGGGTGTTTTCCTGTTGGTGAGCTGCTGCACTCCCTGATAGTTTCGTAGAGAGGGGGCGGAAGGTCAGCGTCAGTGTTGGTCTCCACTTGAGGAAGATGGACGATGACTGCGTCGGCGATGGTAGAGAGGCGGCGGAGGCCGCATATGAAATGCTCGGCCCATCGCTGTAGACTTTGTGTTTTCTTGGTGAGAAGGGTTCAACTGTTGGCGCTGAGATGAGATACAGTACCTTTGCTCGGCGGAACCTAGACAGCTTTAATCGCGGCCAAAAGATTCTTCCATTTGTTGCGTCCCAGAAGGTTTGCATCTTCTCCTCTCTTAGGCCGAAGCCATTTATGTTTTTCTTCCACTGACTTCCAAGCGTCGGCTGCAACGTTTCATCGGCATGGTCGACTTTACCCCCCGTTCTTTCGGACTGTGCCGACTTCATAGTGCCGCTCACTAACATGATTTCTGGTTTGCAAGGATCATATGAGCTTACTAGTTACGCACTGTCTACTTTCGAGAGAAAAATGGCCCCCCTTATGACGCCACCCTGCTCACACACCCTGTTCCCCAATCTCCTCTGTTCTTCATGGTAGATGCCTTATCTGTCGTCAAACAACAATTAAAAGGCGACAATTTCTAAATTGAAGTATTTACCAGAAAACGGACGGGGAGTGCTGTGGGACACACTGGCGAGCCGAACCCCTCGCAGCTGCGTCATGCAGCGGTAGAATATTGGCGAAACACGCGTGTATGGGACTTTTGGCCAATACCTGTGCTGTTAATATGGTATCGCCTTACCCTAAGATACACTTAACAGATTCCACACGACCGCTGACCTTCTTATCTGAGAAGTTTTCGCCTGCTGAGACGTGATGTAGTGTCTTTGGCTGTTAACTGGCCACTTACATGGCTACGAAACATTTCTGTCACTTCCCTGGAGGTCGAGATTTAACCATTTTGACGGACCATAGGCCATTTGTATTTGCTGTACGAGTACATTCAAAAAAGTAAAGCCCGAGAGAGATCGCTCATTTGGACCAAATTTCCTAATTCACTACTGACTTCCGTCAAGTTGGTAGCACAAAGAATGAGATGGCTGACATGCTGTCTAGACCTCCCCTTTCGGCGATTCATCCCTCCTACAGTATCGATCTCGGTGTCATAGCAGCTGAGCAACGATGAGTCGGTTGTCCTGGCGACGAGTTCGTTAGTCGTCTTTAACTCACAGAAGTCTCTTTGACTACCGGTACCGGCACAATCCTGTGTGATGTCTTGACTCGTTCTCATCACCCTTCGTACCCACCTCCATGCGTTGGACTGTCTTTGAAACTCTTTATGGAATATCCTACCTTAGGACTCGAACCTCACAGAAGCTCCTTGCGCAAAAGTTTGTCTGGCCTGCCACGATCAAGGACGTCAAAGCTTGGGTTTGGTTGTACCTGAGTTGCCATGAGAACAAGGTGCAAGGCCACGACTAGTCAACACCACGAATATTCCCCAGCCAGACACATTGTTCATCCAGTAGCTACTCTCACCTTCTTGCCTACGTTGATCGACACACGCGCTGGGCTGAAGTCATACCTTTACCGAACATGCAAACTGAAGCCATCGTGAAGGCCTTCGTCAGTCGTGTGGTTGTCATTTTGGCAGCCCATCCACTGTTACAATTGGTCCTGGTGCCCAGTTTCAGTCTCCTCTCCTTTATTATGTTAACTCTTTGAAAAGTCACAGAGACTTCATTTGATGTCAGTATAATCGTAGGAGATTTTAATTTGCCAGAAGTTGACTGGCACACATGTATTTCCCCTCCTTACTTTAAGAAGCTTCTAGATATTACCCACTTTTCAAACTTGTCTCAATTAGTCCACTCTTTGACCAGAGACAATAGCGTATAAGATTTTAATTTTATTAATGGCATCTTCCCCCTATCTATGGATTCCCATCGTGGCCTTTTCGCAAGTGATCATGCACTAGTCCATTGTCGTCTTCCAGTTGCCATTTCCTGCAAAGTCAACAGTAAAACATAGCTTTTTGACTACGTTAATATCAACAAGGAATTAGTAAACAACTTTACCAGCACTCTTGATTTACACAACATTTTTTCAAATAACAATCTAAATTTTTGCTGCGGTTTATTTCGGTGCGTAACAGAAGGTCCTCCCGGCCTCATTCCACTGAAGACATCTGATCAAAGTACCACTTCATGCGCTGTCCCACATTTTCTTAAAAAACAGACTTGAAATGCTATGCAAACGGCTTAATGATCCTTTCATGAGTTCATTATCGGTTCACCTAAGAATCGCTGAAATATTTGAACTAGCTTCGAAAATGAGGCTCGGGCCAGATAGGCGTAGAGAGTCGTTAGCTAGTAGTGACGCGAATGCTTCTAAATCAGTTGCTCGGGTCTTTCGTCTAAAATTATCAGCTAAGTCCCAGCAAGTCATTCTGCCTTCGCTAAGTTTCAACGAGACCTTCATTGCAGAGAAGTCAGGAAAGGCAGAATTCTTACATGAATTCTTTGCTAAACATTTTACCATTGAAACTTACCTCATCCTTTCAAGTCCTCTGTTGTCTGATGCTTCCCTTACCACCATTAACTCTGCTCCTGCAAATATTCAAAAGCTGATAAGCCAGCTTACTAACTCGTGCTCAGTGGGAACTGACAATATCCCGAACTCTCTTATTAAACATATAAGAGATTTTCCTCTTCTGCTTAGTTAACTCTTATCCGTCTTTCTTGAAAATGGTTTCTTTCCTGACTATTGGAACACTTCTATTATTATTATTATTCCAGTATTTAAATCTGGCTTTTTTTCTGAGGTTCAAAGCTATCGAGGTGTCCATAAAACACCTCTTGCCAAAATGTTTTAAAAAATTGTTGCCATGAAAATTATTGACTTTTACATGAGCAATCAATTTAAAAGCCCTCCCCAACATGACTTTTTACCTGATCGCTCTCGTGAAGCATGTCATATGTCGTTTCTCAATCTAATAACTCCTCTTCGTAATGATCGTTTATCTGTTGTCGTTATTTATTTTGACCTTCGATAAAGTGCAACATAGACGACTCTTATTTAAATTAGACACTCTGATAATTCACAGTCTCCTAATAGACTTTAAAAAGCCCTACCTGTTCAATCATGAACAAAAAGTTTTAGTGAGATCTTCATTCCCCAATGAGAGCCCTATTGTAAATGGTGTCCTGCAATGTACCATTTTAGGTCCTCCTTTGTTCCTGCTCTACATAAATTATATCTCGTCGGCCGCCAAACATCCTCAATCATTTATTTATACTGATGATCTCAAACGTATATCTTCATTCAATAAATCTACGACCCTTCATTGTCTGAAGCAAATTCATGCTGACTTGCTCGCTCTTTCAGCATCAATATCAAAATGGCTTATGAAATTCTTTCCGCCTAAATGTCGCTATACGTGTTTCGGGCCTGATAGTCTACCCCAACCGGTGGCATTTCAATGCACACCTATGATTGAATGTACCACCATCAAGGATTTAGGTTTAATCTACACAAATAATCTTGATCTCTCGCCATACGCCGACAGAATTACGGCGAAAACTGCCCAGATTTGTGGCTTTATTCCCCAAAATTTATATCTTTCCGAAATGAAAGTAAGACTTTATTGTATGTTTGTACTTCACATTCTCGAGTATCGTTGCCCATTCTTTGGTTTGATGAACGAATCTGGTTGTCAAAAAATTCTAAAATGTTCAAAGTCATTTTTCTAGAAGACTCTTAGGTAAAAAACATCAAAATATTTCCTACGCAGATAGATACCGGTTAACTAACCGAAAAGTTTTATGGGTTCGAAGACAAGAAGCAGGCTCCTGTCCCCTCCTTCGCATTAATAATAGTTAAAATCATCCTCGAATTTCAGCCCTTATCCCTAGTAGTCGCCCATACAATCTTCGCAATTCTTCTTTGATCATACTGTCTCCCGCTTCCTCTACCTCTAAGCGCTCTCTTCTTTTCGCTTCCAAGTATACTTTCCTCCGGAATAACTTTCCAGTAAATATAAAATTATCAGATAATCTACATACTTTTAAGAGAAGGCTGCGTCTTTACCTGAATACTGACTTGATTAAACTTTTGTTAACCCCATCTTTCCCGGACAACATTCCCTATGGCACCGAGAAAGGGCCACGGGGAATTTAGAACTTTGCCACTAAATTTCCGTATCCGCTCACATTTGCTTCTTTTATGTGTAGTGTCGCTTCTCGGGCTCCTTCATCAGAAATGTTAATTTTTTCGATTTCTCAGTTCATGCATCGTGCCTCCCACGGAATACGATGCCATTCCTGACAAATTCTCTCAAAGAAGTGGCGTGACTAGGTTGAAGTGCACGCTATGAGCCCCCTTAGTTTTCCTCATTGCCGATACTCATTAGAATTCCACTCGGCTCCCGTAATTTCTAACCCTCACCCCGCAGATCTAGGTTTAACTGTCTTAACAGGTTGGGTTATGAAACCCTGTCACGACTTTTTACGTTCTGAATCCCTTGCAAAATACTATGTGCAGGCCAGTCTTGTTCGACCCGCATATTTTCCTTATCATAAGCGAAAGTTTTTCTTCTCCTTAAAGGTTAACCAATCCATACTCATCAGGTTTTTTGCATAAGTGTTTTTTTACTGCTGGCTGACAGTTTTTATATGTAGCTGTCTATTCTACATCTGAAAACTGAATTATATACAAAATCTGTCCAATTGCTCTCAAATTTACTTTAAAATTTATATTAACTTGTTGCGGCGAGATACATAGGTTAATAAGCGAATCATTTTTATTCAAGACACGTGGGGGTACGGTCATAACATTTAAGAATAAATTTTTTCGTGAATTCTAGAATAGGTAGACACAATTTATACAATACTTAACTCACACTTATGAAATAAGTAGTCTTTTAAGTAAATGATTAGGGAGCAGTGAAAAAACGCCTGTCAGCCAAACAAAACAGATATGACTGCAGTAACATTAAAGGAGGAAAAAAACTGTTGCTCATGAAGGGATAGAAAACAGTCATGACCGGCTTTCATGTGACAGCGTATAACGGATTTCATGAAGGGGTAAGAAGTCGGGTCAGACAGGAATGGCCTGTATGCGATATTGAGTAAAAGTTTTGAAACGGACATCATCAAGGCAGAATTCATATGCTGGATGAGGCCATTCACGTCAAAGTGGCGAACAGAAAACCAGTCTCGAGGCGATAGGAACCCAGACGCGATCGGTCACAGTCAGTTTTAAGTCCAGCCGAGGAGGGAGCAAGGGAGATGCGAACAGACTACCAGCAGGTGACGAATACGGGGGTTTCACCGAGGGTGTCGACAGACCGCTTGGGGTCGATATGAGGAGACGGCCTCAAGAACCGCAAAACTCTACGATTGGAGGGGTGAGGGTTCGAAATCGCGTGGGCCAGGGTGGGGTTCTGGTGAGCGTCGGCGATAACCGAGACCGAGGCGGCCTAGAGCGTGTACGCCAACCTTGCCAAGCTATTTCTTCGAGTGGATTTGTCATGACGGATATAAAATTCTGTGGGTGACACGATTCATGAACTGAAAAATTAGAAAAATCGACATTTTGGATGGGGGAACCTAGGAAGCGATACTGCACACAAAAGAAGGAAATGTGAGCAGATACGGTAATTTAATGGCGGCGTCATAAATTACCGGTGGCTCTTTTTCAGTGTCGTAAAGAAAGTTGTCCGGGAAGGATGAGGGAAATAAAAGTTTAATCAAGTGACTATTCAAATAAAGTCGCAACGCTCGCTTAGACGTGTACATACTCTCTGAAGATGTTATATTTATTGGAAGATTATTTCAGGTGCACCCAAGGGTCTCTTAACAAACTAATGTAGTTATTTATTTATTATTTAAAACCCGCCCTAATTAAAAGGCTGCATGAGCATTCGGACGACAGTCTAACACCCGGTTGTCAGCCGTGTGGTCGAACGTTTCCACCGTCAGCTGAAGACCGTCCTGCGTGCCGGAGAGGATCCAGAAAACTGGTCAGACAACCTGCCCCTTGCACTCCCCGGCACTTACGTGGCACTGAAGTCGGATTTGGACTGCAAGGCAGCCAAGTTGGTTCTTATCACTGTCCTCCAGCCGCCAGGTGAAATGATCATCTCAGTCTCTCGTGATGCCGGCGAGGTCCTTGACAATTTTGTTCGCCGTCTGCGGCAATTTATGTGCGTTCTTTTCTCGGCTCCACCCTGAACTCCAATGGCCGAGTTAAAGCCGAAGAAGGTTTGGGGGACTTCACTCATGTGTTCGTCCGGTGTTACCGTGTGCACCAGCTACTGGAATCAACATGCAAAAGACCGTTCCGTGCGCTCGCGCGCAACTCCAAGGCTTGCCAGATTCTTTGCAGTAACAAGGGAGATGTGGTCAGAATCGACCGGGTCAATGCCGAGCCGCCTAACCCGCCACAAGGACAAAACTGTGCTGATACCCTACCATCTGTTCCCCCACCTTCACTACCCCATGCTACTTCACCTAGCCTACTCCCTTCTCCTTTTCGTCCCCCACTCTCGATCTTGCCCTCCTGCATACTTCCTCTCCCTACATGTCCGCAGTTTCTAACTTCAACCTCACCATCCTTCTCCACCGTGGCACGCACTCAACGCTCTCCAACTGTACTTCCGGTATACCATTCCCGGGAGGTGCCACATCCATTCCCCTGATCGTTTAGGTAGACATTAATTCCGGACTTATGCATATCCCCCGGCGCCGCTTTAAGCCGCCCTCCGGTCTGAGAAAGGCTGTGGCCACCGTTAGAGCCTCGACATCGGGCAGAAGGATGGCTTCCGGTCACAGGCTCAATCAATCCACGCAGGTGAGGATATAGGAACAGCCGTTGAATAGAGGCATGCGGTCTACAATTTCCAGGTGAACGTGGAAGGAAAGGGAAAGTGCCGATAGGAGCCTTATTGTGACATCGGACCCGGCATCCCTGAGAGCCAAGATATGCTCATGTTCAAATCATCAGATCCTCATGCATCCGAGGCCAGAAAAAGCGATCGGAGACCAGTTTGCTGGTAGCCCGACTCCCAGGTAGAGAGAGGTTGTGCGGAGAGAAGACTTTGCGGTCATAAGATTGCGGCACAAAGTGACGATGATGTCGCAGAGAATGGTGTCCTCGCTAGAATTCAGAGGCAAGTCCTGGAGTTGGAGTTCGGAAACGCCCTCGTCACAAGGGGAACCAACACGGTTTTTTTCGGCAGCCATCTCAATGAGATCGATCTGGGGGGCGAGCTGGGGAGGAGCGATCGAGGGCCTGGAGGGCGCGTCAACAACCTCATCCTGTGACCCATCAGTGTGTAATATCTCAACTGAACTGGGAAATATAGTCCATCTGGCGGATCTCCCGGCGGTTGAGCGTGTCGGAGTGCGACTTCAGGATGCACGAAGGGAGCTTTTGTTCCTTGGACATGATGAACTCTGCCCTTAAGAAAGCGCCGAAAGTGTTTCAGAGCGAGGTAAACAGCAAGAAACTTCCGTCAGAATGCGCTATAGCACCCAATAACCTGCTGCAAATCCACTAATCCAAAGTAAAACAACCATCTTTACATTTGATGTTAGTTCTTCGCTAGGTAAACAGGCGAAAAATAGAGGAATATTTTAAAGTTGTCAGCTTTCTTCCATGTTCATAGGAACTCCCCAGGAAGAATAAAATATTCTACAAAGTTTCGTTCTTGCATGCAACACCTTTTAAACCCAACGAACTTCTTGACCGTTTGATGGAGGTGATCTTACGAGAGAGTACTTATCATGGTGACCTTTCGGGTGGCTACTTATGCTTAGAATTTTATTTTTTGGCCTGACTAACGTGACCATTTAGGCCGTCTGTGCACTCGCATATCCGCGCATTTCGATGTCCCAGTTTAGACGTATGTCAGTGACAGAACCCTTGTGAATTCCCCACGTCTGAATGATCCGCAAGTTCGAACACCATGGCGATTCTAGGATGCTGCACAATTTTATGCAAAGTATTCCTTGAGATGTTTAACTTGACCAAATGCATGAAGCAATACAAAAAGAACTCAGACGTGGTTAGATTTCCTAGGCCAGGGAGAAATGACGGCGAAGAAAAAGCCGATGAAGATTTATCTATACGTTCAATGATCTTCGCATAACCTGCTGAGGATGGAAATATTGTTGCTGTAAACCTGATTCTTGCTGCCTGCTTGCTGCAACAGAGTCTGCTAGACCAAAAGCAGGAATAAAGTATAAATATCTCAAAGCTGGCGATTCGATACCAAACGCGAAGCATAATCAAATCGAAATACGAAATACGAACGAGCGCGTATTCTAACGCAGTCCTAAGTGGTTCTCTAAGTGCTCTGCCGGAAACCGTCAAGAGTAATGTGTTCATGGAGTGTAAATCAGTTTTGCACGGCCGACAATAGATGTTTACTATGAACATTCAGAAGCGTAGCAAGTTGTTGTAACTGAAAAAAGCGAAAAGGAAACAGAACAGAAAAGAAAGGAAGAGAAGAAAGAAAAGGTCTTTTCTAGACATAAAACTGGTGTGGTGAAGTAGAAGAAGAGTATGTGTTCGGACCACATAGACTCCGGCAAGTCATGAAACCAGATTAGTAAATGTTAGCGCAGCCTGGGCGGAAGGTTGTTCAAGTTACTTCGCAGACATGAGAATCACTGTACACTGTAAGAGTAGTGACACCCCCACTGAGAGCGATACGGATTTCCACCTAACGATTCAGACTGACATTTAGGTGGAAAAATACATACATGCATTTTGTGCCTTCCACGCAAGAGCGTATCCTATGGATGAAGTGAAAATTATACCGGTGAGGCAATACACGACTTGTTTCAGTCTAACCGTCTTCAACCTATTCTTTTGAAACTTCTTTTGTACTTCTGGTTCTAACTTTGATGGACAGATTCTGCAAAACCTGCCATTTATCATACCTTCATTTTCTTAACCGCCCTTCCTTGTTAATAGCCCTTAGTGGTCTTTAATTTTAAAGAGACGCCGTGGGCATTCGTAGTTCCTTTCCTAATTCCAGTAAATGACGCATATCGAACAGTTACTAAAGTGCAGATTTTGATATCCCTTTTTCGACAGCGATATTTATTTTGATTGATGCCATTCAGTTTCCTGCTTTCCTCCGTTGCTGTAGTGCGATGTTTCCAGTAATTAAATAGTCGAGTTTGTAGAGGTGGTAGTTTAGAAACTATTCGAAATGTGCAACGACATCTGCATGCACTATAATACCCACAAGATTATACCACCTAAATGGGAAAACGCAATCACTCCAGACACATTCCAAGGCCATGCCATCTTTAAAATATCTCATTTTGGTGGCATGAAAAAAGCTATAAAGATTCTTTCAAGGAGCTGGGATCTTGAGGTATTTGAAACACAGAGAATATACTGAAAGACAGATTTTGCTTTAGTAAAGCATGAATTAATTTTCCTTATAGAATGGAAATGTCACCCCTCAAATCGTGGATGCATACAAAGTCTAAGTCCCCCAAAAAATTACTGATGTAACTTTTGTCAACTTCCTTTACGAAAAATAACGGTCTTCATATGCTGAACGATAAAAGAAATTTCAAAGATTAAACTCTTTATTATCACGCACCTCTTCCAATTAACTGTGCCGTAAACAGCTGGAAGGGTTCTCACTGGAAAACTAGTCTCTTGCAATGTATGAATCAGCATAAACTTACTTTCTATGCTACTCGATGTTTTTTTTAAGCCTATCTGGGTAATTTTTACGATTTGAGACTTTTTCGCTCTCGTCAAGGCATGGCTTATTAGTTTTAACCTCTGACAATAATCTGCTCTCTTGTTACCTTCCAGGATGCTCTTGCTGGAATATATGCCTGTTGGACCACATTAATTAGACATGGAACAGAAGATGAGATCGAGCGCTGGAATATAGTCCCCCTAAAGATGGACTTACGTTAAATTCCAAGGGATTTTTAATTGCGTGTCCCAACTCTAGCCTTAATCTCTTAGCCCTAACCGTTGCCTCAGCCATAACCCTAATCCTAACCCTGACCGTAGCCCCAACTCTCCTGAAATCTATGGCAAGACCACCTGCAATACGAAGGTAAAAATTCCCCTTTTCATTAGATAATCAAAATGGCAATAACATGAGCTATTCCTTTGGCCAAAAATGTCCAAGCACTGCGCTCTTTAGCATTGGAACAGAAGAATCCGCCAGCAGGAAGGATTAATTTTACGGCAGTTCTCTTTTTATGGTGTCAGACCAACATTGGACTGCTGACAAATAGAACGACTAGCGAGAGGGAGTGGCATGGGCTGAGCGGTCAGACGAACGGTTCTTGATGGTAACCGCCAGGCCAAGACCGATTTTTCGATGAGTGCCCAAACTGTTGCCCTTCCACTATTAAGTTCACGCAATCATGCAATTTCCTTTTTTTGTCGGTCCCAGCGTTTGTACTTCACGATGTGTTCTGCACCAGCTAGCTTACCCACCTAGCTAATTATCGCGGTCTAAGGACGAGCACGCCCTAAACCAGACCGTTTGACTGAACTTTCGGCCAGAGAACTATCTAGTTTTCTATAAGAAATCCAGTTTATCCTTTCATCCTTTGCCGGTTGCACGGAACGCTGATCCTAGCAGCACGGCAGATTCGCCTACATACGTATGGCCCGTTTCTATTTTCCGCATTAGGTTCGAATAAAAAGCCGGATCCTGGTAATCAGTGACCGTCTAAGTAAAATTCGCGTACTACATGCTTGTTCTGTACTGTTAGCTTGATTATCCTAAGAGTACAACGTTGTCAAAAAATTCTTCGACCACACTTTGGCAAGGGTATGATTTTTACCCGCAGTAAGCCAAAAACTATACAAGACTCGCTACTGCATTTACCTAAGTAGGTGTTGTTCGATCACGCTTTTCCGCGTACCACTTAGACCTTTGGCTTATTCTACGCGTTTTACCGGCTTGTTCTATTGACTCTGAGAACAACTTCTCCGAAAATAAATAAGCAGGTAGTGTGAGAAATAATTGGAAAGTTATGTTATGTTTTATGATGTCTATCTCAACAAATATTTTCCTTTGACATCCAAACCTTGGTGACAAAATCAGGGTTGGGAATTGTCGGAACCGTCTATTGAATTAGCCTTGATAAGGTACAGATCCTTTAGAATCCCCTAAGTAGGGCAGAGTAACTGCGGGAACTGTGCGGCAGAATTCACAGTCTGGTGACAGCTTCAAAATAAAAGAGCAGAGCATTTTCTTCTCTTCTATCCGATATGTGGTAGCTTAGTGCGGCAGCACGAATGCAGCGAACACTGCCATGATTAAGAATAAAGGTGTTACTGCGGTGTACAGACGTCTAAAACCAATTCAAGCAGACCGTATTCGTATGACTGCAGTCAAGCCAGACCACAGCACAAATGAAACAGTCTTCTTAAATTAAATGCGGCTATGTGATGGCTCTGGTGCATCAGCCAGCTTTGCTCCTGTTGACCGTGCAAGATTACAATTGTTCTCGTTTAAATTGATATGCGTTACAGCTTTGGAAATCTGCACGTGAATATCAGGGTACATTTGATCATCCAAAAACTTGGTTAGATTGTTATGAGAGCTGTGAACTTTTAACAATCCGAAAATGTTTAGAGTCAAGAGTTAGTGTCTTCGCAGTCTTCAGCATATAGGCGTTTCTTCTGAAATTAGAACAGAACAGTCCTTTAGTCTAGCAATCAGTTCACGTTGTGAGTCAGGAAAAATGGAGTGCCGATTAACCTGCACTGATGGTAGACATGGCTACAATAACAAAGCACATTCAGCGTGTCAGCGATTCGACTCCATCTAGCAGAAAATGTCTTCTGACGGTGTGAGTTTCTTTTTCCAGACTTTTTTTGCAAAAATGACCAATATTGTTTGAAATACAAAGTTAGCCAGTCGTTCAGCGCCTTACTGAGGAGATGTTTGCCGTCGAGGGCGCAGTGGGTAACGAATTCATGCAAAAAAACATGGCAAGTGAGGTCTCCTAGACACCACGAAAAGATGGAAGTTGAGTGGTCTTGTGACTGAAGAAATGTGTTCTGGATAACTTTCGTTCGAGAACATCCTATTTTTGGTCTCTAAGCCTCCGATGCACGCTGCAACTACAAACCCTGCGTCTTCCTGAGTTTTATATGGTTGAAATTGCAGCCCTACGGAAGTTAAACGGCGTAACCTCCTTTCGCTTTGCATCCTCTAGGGTTTGGCGCCACCCCATGCAAGTGGGCCACTGATAGAACTCAGATGCCTAGCCTCGTCCGACAAAAGGCCGAAATATCAAAATAAGGGTGAATCTACCCCCCACAAGGGCCGTGTTACGAATGGAGCCCTTGGATTCGTCTCCCCCTCAGCCCTCTCGTGTTAACCGACAGTTTGCGAGTGTCCGTATTCTGGGGCGCTTCGTCAAGCAGGGGAAACAAGCTAGAGTTCGACATCTACCGATACTGTCAGCAAGTGTGTGCGCTAGGGTGGGTGTGCCCTGTGTACAAATGCGTGACTGTGGGAAATCGGTTGATGGGATATAAAATAGATAAACAGTAGTCCAGTCAACAGTTTGCAGACCTTCGCGAAGTAAATGCTCTTCGGTCCGCCTAGGGGATGGTCGACGACAGATGCCCCACCTTCATCCAAGTTCCGGTAGCTGGGCTTCGGTAAAGGGACCAATCAGGTCAAATCCACTGAATTATTTCCTTCCCATCTATGCCTCTAGAGAATAGCGAAAACAAAAGTAGTTTCTGGACGGCAGAATGACTTCTTACTGGTATCTGGGATGGAGCCAGAAGTTTCGACGGAACAGAAATGGAATAAGGTCTGCGGTATCTGCGGGCGATGACCCACAAATAAGACTGCCAAACGTTCTCTATGGGCCCTGGAGATACTTTAAGCAGTGCATTATGCAGGTCGCTTAATAAAAATAAACGGAAAGAGTGCGATGAGGGTCAAAAGGCGTTTAGCTACTACAGACTACGCAAAATCGCACACCAATTATAGGCCGATTACCTGCAGAGATTTGGAGTGTGAGTCAAATTTGACTATGTCGGGTAAATATGCCATCCTTCCTGGAAATTACTCCTTTTCTCCCACGTCCAAGACTTCCTTCCGGATCGTTGGCTAATAACGTCACTGTTTTACTCAAACAAAGACCAGTCCAGAGTCAGAGTCATTTTGGTACTTTTTGAGGGAGGCTCCGCTTGTTAGACCAGTTTTCTGTATATCCCCTCTGCTTCCGAAAATAAGACTTCAAATCAACTGGACAACCGACTAAGGAACACAAATTGATTGACCTTCGGTCACATTCCTCTACATCGTGTATGCAGTTAAGTACCAAACAAGAGATTACCCGCTCGAGTTCAGTGAAATCCACCTTGCCAAAGCCAGAAAAATCCCTTGCCAACATTTCCCAAAGAAATCTTCTGATTGAGGGACCGATTTCATGAAATTTTGGCTGAAATTCCGAAATGCGTTTTCGATTAGGAAGGATTACCTGAGCGCGGTTGTAATACTGATTATTTTGCGGCAAAATCCTATAATATTACGGACTCGACAAGATGTCAGCTTTTGGATATGCTGCTTTTCAATCTCCTGCAGAAACCCTACTCGGTAAAGAATAAATACTTAGGTAGGATGCATTTTGCTCATTGATTTTCGACGGTTTTGTAAATTCGGCCATATTGTACAGAAAGTTCAAACAAAAATATGCCTTATTTCAGTCATTTGATGGAGAATGACGTCATCTTTATATTTTATACTGGAACAGGGAGTATAATTAGGTTTTAAAAATTTCAATTGTGGGATTTTTTAAGACCGCGTAATGTCAATTCATAGAGCATCGTGCATGTCCATTCGCCACTGCTCCTCATGAAATGTACAACATAATCCACATCCATTGCAAAATTTTATGGACTCTATATGGTATCTTTTTAAAGACAGAGAACAGTAGGTGATTTTCTTTACGCGGAACGCATGCACTTTGTAGACTGAAATCACTAGGCGCTAATGCAACGACCGATCTAGCTCCAAATTATTCGGGAATTAGAAAACTTTTTTAAAACCTAATTATACTTCCTCTTCGAGTGAGTCACATAACACGATCGCTGAGAGTCCCTGTCCCACAATATATGTATATATAATGGTAGAGGGACGCATATATAAACGAGTCGCTCGACGACTGCCTGAGACTAACGGCACCATGGGAATAGTATGGTCCGTCACCTGGTCGGTGTGCGCCCATCTATTATATATCCGATCAGAGAACCAACAGGACAACGGGCCCGTGGCTCAAAGGTGCAGCGATCGGTCGATGATCAAAGAACGCGAGTTAGAAGCTCCGGGGCTGCAAACGAGGGGTTAGGTAAGGCCAGCCGACGACGACTAAAATGCCAAAAATGGCCATCCAAGTCTCCCCTGCCTCTGTTGGTAGCCTCTAATCTGCATTTAAATGCCGTTAAAAAGATTGACCACAACTACGACCTTACAATCACAACTTTACTTTTCCAGAACTCCAATTTACCTTCGAAGCTGAGGTTGCTAGACAACCCTCATTCCTGGATCTTCATAAGAGGATGACTGATGGAATGCTACAAATCTCAGTTTATCTTAGAGATGTATAATCCAGAGTCATCTTACATTTTGGGAGAAACCATCTCACCCCACACAAACGTAGCTCTGTTACTAGCTTGTTAAGTTGATGCAAAACTCGGTGCCCCTATGAAACATTTTATTGAATGGGTGGTTGCTGTTGAAGTTCAGTACTTGCATCGTATTTATCGCTTTCCTGAACACGTTGGTCTTTAGTCCATTACAATCATTGTCGCATACGAGGCCATCTAGGAAGGCCAGCTGGTTGTTCTCTTCCTCCTCCATCGTAAATTGAATGCCCGCGAAGACCGCATTCAGATGTTCCTTGAATGTCTGCAGTTGATACCGATCGAAAACCACGAAGGTGTCATCCACATACCGGGACCAGAACTTCGGTCTGTGGTGTTAGACGACCAACGACTCTAACTGTTGCAGGACCGCCTCAGCGATGAATCCCGAAATCGGTGGACCATTTGGTGTACACTTCACTTGTTCGTAGACCGTTCCGTCGAACGTGAAGTACGTCCTTAGACAGAGCTTCAGGAGCCGAAGGACTTGTGGGTGTCCAAGACGATTCTCCGTTTCATCGGCAACCACCCAATCAGTCACAAACGCAGTTGTCTAAGGACGGTCTATCGATGTGTTGAAACGCACTGCAGTGAGCCGCAAGACAAGGTTGCCGAACTACAATACCTCCGACGGATATTCAAAGTCAATGGCTACCCGAACAACTTTGTCAACCGGTGCATACGCAAAAGGGACGAAAGGCCTAACCGCCCGGATACCAAATTTTGGCGAGCGCTTCCGTATGTAAAGAACGTTTCGGAAGCTGTCGGCCGCCTTCTCGCACCACTTGGGGTTGGAGTTGTACGCAGACCGGAGGCAACCATCAGGCGTCAGGTAATGAAACCGAAAGACCCGCTGCCACGGCAAGAAACGTCTGGAGTCGTTTATCGGATCTGGTGCAGTTGCGGACAAAGCAACTACGTCGGAGAAACCAGAAGACAGCTCCGAACGCGAATGGCCGAACACGCTGCAACGTTGCGGAGAAATGACGCCAGCTCTCAAGTTGCAGCTCATTCGACGAGATCCGGCCACACATTCAAATTCGACTAGGCCTAAATTCTCGCTAGAGGTGACAACAGCGTGAGCCGGGAGCTGCTTGAGTCATGGTTTACTGGCCGTCAGTCCATTAACAAGTGCAATGAGCTTCGCCTTCCATACTCGGTGCTGAGACTTCGCCTACGCGAACTAGTTGACCACGCGGGGAGCGCACAAGTGAACACTTCTCCCAACTCCAGGGTCGGTGGGCCAGATGGTTGAGCAATCATCACACCAACATCCAATACACGTGATGAAATTGCAGCAATTAACGACGCAAATGTCGGCTATCAAATGGCCAGCACACCAAGTCCAACGATCCCTGATGAAGGGGGGGGGGGTCCGTGAATGTTCAAAGGTATGCGGTAGCATGATGACTGCATCCTATAAATACTGCAGCCCCTTGTGCATGAACCACCCGTATCTGCTTTTGTCTCTGACGATGGGTTCGAGCAGGAATCCGAAACGTCAGGCCAATGAAGCTCTTGTTCCGGCGATCGTGTCTCCTTCTTCAACACCTAGCATATCTTGTACATCCACCATGCCTGGTCCAATCACCCAGCGCGCCCGCTACCAGCAGTTCTACCACAGCCACCATCACCGAAACCAACACTGACACTCCAGACCTATCCTGCCCACATTGTCCCCGTACATTCATCTCAGCCATCGGTCTGGTCAGTCACTTGCGAATCCTTCACGCAAAGGCTGGTGAACCAGGACCTGGAGCAACAACCCGCACTCGCCGCATCTGTCTCGGCTGCCCTACCGCTCCCGCACATTCATGGGTCTGTTAGGCCGCATGGGCATTCACAAAAACCTGCAGTAGACAACCGCCGGCTACAGCATACCATCACACACCCTCCCACCAACACCTGCACTACACAACCATATCACCCATCACCACACAGCGCAAGAAATCAATTGCCAACCCCCCGCATGTGGAAAGTGGGCTTCTCGGTTCCTTCTCAATGTGGCTCCTCTGCTGCATGCGTGATCCGAGCCTGAGACTATTAAGATGCGCCGAGCGCCATGGCTTGGTTGGCTGCTGACTGACGCCTCCACTCAGTCCACAACGTCTTCTCAGTTGCGTGTGTTTGTGTGCAAGTGAGGAACTGATTAGCTGAGAGTCAAGCTGCCGCGGCTCCTTACAACCGTGACCTCTGGCACTCCCACACATGTGAGGAGTGTGTTGGCATATGAGTTGTGCCTCTCAGTCCGCGACTGGCTGCTTACCCGGCCTTTGAAGGGTGATGGTCCAGGCTCAGCGCAGGGCTGCGTGCCACCATCCTGGGCCTCAAGGATTGTGAGCGTCTGTTGTACCACTATTTGGCAAAGCGTGGCTTTCGCAGCCTGGTTTACGCTGGCAGTTCTCTGGCGCCTGGTTTCCTGCCGGTAGATGCGCTGACACTCCCGCTGGGTGCACATTTCGTGAGCACGGCTTCCCAGTCATTCTAGTCTTCCTGGCCCGTCGTTGTGCTGTTGTTGGTAAAAATTCTGGTCAAGTGTTTGTTATGGACCAGGGGGTGTGATTGCGCGTCTAGCTACGGGTCCGGCCGTGCCAGCCACCTGCACCCTCTCCCGCCTCCGGTCTTCTTGACAGTGTCTTGATACCGGGCCCAGGTGGGAGAGGAGGTAATGCGGTAGGTGCTGCGCAATTACACATTTACTATAAACCGGGCGAAGGAGGGAGTACAGTAGATGCTGCGTAAGTTTACTCACACTGTAACCTAATCCAAACGTAGGTCATCGTGCCTGCTTCATCTTGCTGTGGAGCACACGATGGACATCGTCTGTTGCGACAGCCTGCCCTCACCTTCCTGTGGAGTTGACGGTGGACATTGTCGGTTGCGACGGTCGAACTGCTGGTTATACAAAGTTATAATCAAGTAGACCACAAAATAAGATTTTCCAGAGTAGCTTTAAACGCCAGCTTAACTATTTACATGGTAATATTCCCCCCCCCCTTCAAATCTCCATGTACCTTGAAATGCCTTGTTTGTTGAACTTCGACCTAAGTTAAGCGGTAACGTAAAGCGAAACTGGAATGTTCTAGGTGAGCTTTAGTTGGTCCTGCGTTCGGCGTCATGTTTTACCTTCTTAAAATTGGCCCGATGTGTGTTCCCGGCAAATATTCAGATAAATCAGGCTGAGAGAATTTTCCGGTTGTTACTCTTTCCTGCACAGCCTGGGCATCCAGGAACGAGTCGACAAAAGGTGGCTAAAATACTCTACCACACTAAATAGGGAACCGGCAGCCGACTACTGGCCATCGTCAGCAGTTGACAAAGAAAACCAATTTGACCAAAAGAAAGAATATTCCTCAGGACATGTCAGGGTATGCATCTACAACGGAGAGGAGAAGGGACGGATACAAACGTTGAAGAGGTCCCTATTGAGTGTTGCCCTTCTGTAACTCCAGCTAACTCTACCAGCCGCTTTATCATCCTGAATCATTTCGGTCCAACTCAGGCTGACTAATCGGAATCCACTGCCCACACGTTCGTATCATTTTGCACATGCTCTACCGATTAACGCAAATCATGTTCACCCGCATTCCCAGTTCGGGGAGTCGAAAACGACGGTTATTCATGTTCTGGCTGGGACTGTTGGCTAGGACACTAGTATTCAGGCTCGCCCACGCGTGCCGCATGTTGCTTCTCTCATAAAAAGATTTCGCGAGTGGGCAGAAACTTCATGCAAAGTATTTTTAGAAGGTGACGCATAGTTTGAACTTCCTGTCATGCATATTTTCAACGATGATGCACCACGAATCACTGAATCAGCATAAAACGCAGCCCTGTGATTGACTGGATTAAGCAAAATGGTTTTGTTTCCTCTAACCGAAACGCTGTTCGAGAGTATGCCGCTTGGAGGAGCTCCGAAGTGCTAATAAGTAGTCGGGTCCACTGACAGAAGGGACGATTACCTCAGGCAGGTTTCCGGACCAAAACAACAAAGCTAAATTTAAAGGCGCAGCTTCTGATAAGTCCTTGGGGAAAGAGTTTTTAAGTTTCCCGGTTTTTCAATTAAATAAACGCTTTTTTTCAGGAAAGGTAGGTGTGAAGGGGCAGAAAACGGGAATAGAACTTCCCTCGTAATACAAGTGACATCGCGCTAAATTCTAGGGAAATTATGGTCAAAGCTAAGTTGAAGGTCAAGGTTAAGGCTAAGGTGGGAGCTAGAAGCAGAATTTGAATTTGGACTGAGGCATGGATATTTGTACACTTTCTAAAATTTGGTGCGGGAGGTACGGAAAGTATCTGTTCCCGTTTTTCACCACTGGGGGCTTATCGGATCATTCCTACAAGCCAGTAAGGCAGTTTCGGCTCTTAGAAATAATCTCAGAAACACACTCGCCTCGACCAAGGGGCAAGTTCGTGTTTTTTTTAAAGAAGTAAATGAACAAGATGAAAATAACCGCATGAAATTATCCCTTCAAGGGACATCAAAGATACGCTCAGTTAATCAGGGCTTAAGGTCTGAAGCTGTTCATGCGGAATAATATGACAGTTTAATACGATGTCGCACTTGGTTGTCCAATCTGCTCAGTTGCCTGATAATTCTACTTCTTTGGCCCCATCTAGTCAAACCAAGGTAATAACGATTTTTCTGAAATATTTCAGTAAAAGTCAGCAAAAAGATTTGGCTTGACCTCGATACAGATTATCAACAGCCCAAGACTTAGTCATATTGAGGTTATCTAAGTCACCTGATCGATACTCGAATACGATTGTGACTAACCAAGCTATTTGATTTTCATTCTCAGGAAAGTCTTCCTCGGACGAGTGTTAAACATACTGCTAACACTACTATCACTGGAGAGAGAGGACTCCAGTCGGCAAGTCAAATTTAGTTGTCTGAAACTCCTTCAGGTCAGAAAACAAAGGGATTTCTAGAATGAGAGCTGGCAAACGACAATATTGGATTTAAAATACCTCTAGAATATGTGTCAAGTTCTTCGTATTTATGTGCCTGTAAAACAACTTCACTTAGGTTTATGGCAAAGGAACTAGTTGAACACTCGAAATTCAACATTTACTCCAGTGGAGCTTAACCTAATCATCGCCTTCAAGTGCTTTCGCCAATTGTCTGGACCAAACAAAAATAACGACCGCTTCTTACTGCCCGATTGTCGAGTTTTCATTGCTCCAACTCTCGCACTTGAAGATCTGGTGAGTTAAATGACCTTGAGGAGTCCTCAGTGGCAGACGACGATGCATCTTCGAAATAGAACTAAAATTTAATTTTTTATTCGTCCCCAGTGGCTAAGAGTAGAAGTCGTGCAGGGAAGAGTTCATCGGAGGCTAACTCAATTTCATGCCCGCCTGTACCCTCACGCCTTCTGCATGAATTGGGCCTGCTGTGAGGTAAGGCAGATGGGCGCGAACGCACGTGATATCCGTTGAGTATCTACTGAAGACCCCCCCCCCAATATCAGCTTTTTACGTGCAATTTCTGTCACCGTTGCCGTCGGCCCTTGGTGTGTCACTCGTTGACCGGGTAACTTTCGGAAATGCCGTTAGTGATAACTGGTCTCTACAGCTACCTCAGAGAAAGGAGTTGTCTATTCTCAGCGATGTCGAGAATCAGATGTTATAAAATACCAAGCCCTTCAAACACGCACATTTGGGGATATAATTCCGTTCTCCCAGTATTGTTGCAATAGGGTCATTGTTTCCTTCGTAGCCACGGCAGTTTGATCAATCCCATGAAATGTTGAGCGGAATTATGAATAGTATTTTTGATTTGGAAGGACTGCAGAAGTGGAGTTGTAATATTGATTGTCGTGCAGGATACTCCCAAGATATTTTCAGACACGCCGGGAAGTTGGCTTTTACATACGCTCCTTTTCGGCGGACCGCAAAAACCGCAAACGATAAAAAGTGACTTCATATATGTTATGAGTTTTTCCTAATGATTTTTGACGCCTGATAAGTCCAATTATGTTATATGGAAAACATGTGCATAGATATTTCTATTGTACTTATTTGGTAGAAAATCATTTCTTTTCCAAATTTTGCACCCAGAAAAAGAGTAAATTTAGATCTAAAAAGAGTTTTGACGTTCCCAAATACTTTTGAGTCCGAGTTGCCTTTGTATTTGCTTTTAGGATTTTTTTCTCCATGAGATGCATACTTTCCGTATAACGAGCATCATGCATTTGTCTATGCCATCAAGATGATGTCACAAAGGACTTCACATTTTATAATGCATGCGGATTATGTCGTGTACTTCACGAGGAGAATTGGTGAACGGATACTATTCTAATGGACATTGCAGGGTCTTAAAACTCCTCATAACAAAAAACTTTAAATCGCGAGACTTTCTTTTTTCGCACTAAAAGTTCAAAGAAGAGGTGATTTTTTATCCAGTTAAGTATAGGGGAGAATATTTTTGTCCACACAGTTTATAAAATATATTTGCGTTTTTGAGACCACCGAAAGTCAATCAAAATGTGTATACCAGTTAAGTAGGGATCTTTTGCCGACTAGAAAAGTTCACTCGAAGGCCAACATCCTGATGTGGCTTACGTTGCACGATAATCAATAGTACAACCCTATTCAAGTAGTTTTTCTGAACCAAAAACGCATCTCAGAATTTCAATTAACAATTCATGAGAACGATTACTGACCGCATATGCGTACTTTTGTCGAAATGTACCATCATTAATTTCCTTCTTTGCGATACGGTTGGCGCAAACTTTAGAATGTACTCCTTGGCTCGACACGGGAGCATAGACTACCCGTATCAAAGGCGGCCTTGCCCTAAATTCCGGGGTTAAGTTCAGTGTTAGGTCTGAGCTAATATGGGTTGGACTGTAGCACTGGGGGGTCCATATTTACGTGTCCGACCAACACCCCTGCCTGCCCTATCAGCTCTTTGTTACCCGGGGCCTGTAGGGGTGTTCATCGGGGGTTTCACGTGACGGTCGTATAGGTCGCCTTCTTGTTTGCAGGTGTAGACTACGCCTAGCGTCCATTTGCTGGCACCCAACTCTCGCATGTGGCTCCCCGAGGCTAGGCCCTGCCTAGCGGATACACCCCGGTAACCGCCTCGACCGGCGGGACAAACCACGTGAGGGTATCCGTGTGTGCATCTTCGCACACAGTTATCTCGCCTACGCTGGCCGGATGGATCCCCGCATCGGTATCTCCGAGATAATGCTCCGTCTGGAACAACGTAGGAGTCCACAGTGTAGGTGAGCTCCCAGATAAGCTAACATTGCTCTGCTGCCTTTTCTCTCGCTTGTTCTTGTTTGCTTGCTCTCTGTCTACCTGTTTGTATTTGTTCTTGTTGAAAGCTAAACGCCGCTCTGTCGAGTTTCCTCTGTCGCCTTTGCTTTTTACTGTTAGGACCCTCTGCTTTTTGACTGCTTGTTCCTGTCCGTCCTTACTGCAAGCTACATGCCGTTCTGTGGAATTTGTCTCTCACCGGTTTTATTTCAGAAACTAGTTAACCTAGAGTGGGACGGAAAAGCTCTGCTTCCCGTATCTCTTCCTTTCCACCATCGCCCCTTCCCCTGAAGCCCTACGGCGATGTTATAGGCAAGCCCAGACTAACTCAGGTCGTTCTCCCACCAAATAAATGTCTTGGCCAATAGTGGAGTTCGGCAGCCCTCTGGGACAACTGAGCAGCCATAGTAAGGGAAAGCACTTCTCACCCCAGCGAGGGGGAAGGGGCTAGAAAAGGTGCTCTAAACAAATGCTGGGGACCCACGCCGTCCGCAGGCTGACCGTGGAGTCAGACGAAAAACTCACGGTTGAAACAACCAAACCAGAAACAACACTCTCTCTCTTCCCACTCCTCCTCCTGCCGCCCCGCCCGCCAGACCGGTAGGGTGAGTCCGCTCACTCTGGCTGCCTAGAATGTTCGATTCCTTTTAGAAAATTCGAGGCGCAACCGACCGGAATGGAGGACAGCGCTACTGGCTCGGGAATTGGCGCGCTACAAGTTGGAAATCGCTGCACTCAGTAAGACCCGCATCTCCGAACAAGGCCAACTGGAGGAGGTGGGTGCCGGCCACACCTTCCTCTGGAGCGGTCGTCCAAGAGCAGAGCGACGGGACGCAAACGTCGCCTTTGTCAACCGGAATGACATCGTGGGACGACTGCCCCGTCTGCCGCAGGGCATCAACGATAGTCTGATGGCAAATTCGTCACCATCACCAACGTCTACGCTCCGCCGATGACCACTCATAATGCCACAATAGAAAAATTATACGAGGACATGCACGCCTTCCTGGCGACTGTGCCGAAGCGGATAAGCTGATTGCTCTTGGTGGTAAATTCAACCCTCGCGTCGGCACAGACCATGCTGATTGGAGAGGAGTGCTGGATCCTCATGGTCTTAACGGCCCCAAAGAAAACGGTATATGCAGTAAATCTCCTCATCCTGGCTAATATCTATTTCCACCCTCCGACGTGGGAGAAGCGCACCTCGATGCATCCTCCGTGGCGACACTGGCACCTGCTGGACGATGTCCTCGTCCGGAGGCGAGACCAGCGGGACGTGATGGTGACAATGACGATTCCGGGTGCCGACGGGTGGATCGACCATTGCCTTGTCACCTTTAAGATGTTACCCAGAAGACTCTTCTATGGAGATGTCACGACGGGTTCACGCCAACAAGGAGGTCAATTCCGGGGCTACAAAGACACTTTGGAGACTTCCTTGAGGCGCCTGCAGATTAACCCGACCAACTGGCAAGACCTCGTCCAGGATCGGCCAGCCTGGGGGAGGACAGTGAAGAAAGCCGCAGCGATATACGAAGCCGATCGCGTAACCGCTGCCAAAGCCAAACGCAAAGCTCGCAAATCTCACCAGCTTCGGACGCCGCCTCACAACGCCAGCGCCCAAACACCTTCAACGTGCCCACGATGTCAACGGACATTCCGTGCGCCAATTGAATTTTTTGACATCTCCAGACTAACCGCACCGACCATCTTCTCTCCGTCCGCCTCTCAGTCCTGGTATCACACGCCGTCAGCTAACGTTGAACGCCCTCCCGGACTTCCTCTACCGTCCCCCTCCTCCTCCTCCTCCTCCTCCTCAACGTCTGGCGCTGTGGCGTCTGCCATGCCCACCAACACTACCCACAATCCTGACACACTAATAAATATCAACACCACTACTCTCAACACCGGTAATGAGAACCTGCTCCATGCCTGTCCTCGTTGCGTTCGCACCTTCACTCCACACCTCGGTCAGGCCGGTCACTTGCGAATCCATCGCGCAGAGACTGGCGAGCCAGCGCTTGGAGAACCAACTCACACTTACCACATTCGCCTCCACTGTCCACATTGCACTCGCACATTTGGTCACTGCATGGGTCTGTTAGGCCACATGCGCGTCCACGAAAACATGTGGTAGGCAACCGCCGGCTAAACCACATTATCACATCCACCCTCACCAGCATCTCACCGCACATCAACATCACCCACCGCAAGCACCCAACTGTCCCCTCCCACGCAAGTGGAAAGTGTGCGTCTCGGCTCCTTCTCCATGCGGCTCCTCTACTGAGTGCGTGATCGGAGCCTGGGACGAAGACAGTGCATCGGGTGCCGTGGCTCAGAGGGCAGCCGACTGACGCCCCAGCTCAGTCCAAGCAGTCTGCCCAGTTGTGTGTGTTGTGTGTAGTTGTGGATTGGTGGGCTGAGAGCCAGGCTATCATGGCCCACTCTCAAGCGATCTGTGACTTTCTAATTCCTTTGAGGAGAATGTTTGTGTTTGTTTGTGTGTTTTATAGTTATTGCCTCTCAGTCGACGACAGTATAGGTTACCTAACCTTGAAGGGTGACGGCTCAGACTAAATGCAGGGCCACGTGTCGCCCTTATAGGTCACAAGGTCTGACAGCGTGTGTTATGTCAGCACCAGCAAACAATAGCCCCCGCAGCCTGGTATGTGCCGGCAGTTCCCTGAAATCTGTTTCCCGGCCGGTAGATGCGTCTGCGCTCCCGCTGGGTACACAGGTGGTGGTCATGGTTGCCCAGTCATCCTCGTCCTTCTGACCCCTGTTGGGGGGTTGCTGTTGTTGGTCAAGTGTATGTTGTGGAGTTGGGGGTGTGGAATGAAGTGCGAAGGTGCGAGCTCGACCGTCCCAGTCACCTGCGTCTTCCCCCGCCCCGGTCTTCTTGACTCTGCCTTGACACCGTGTCCAGGTGGGGAGTGGCGAAGAGAGTGCGGTAGATGCTGCGCAAGTCAACATCCGCTATGAACTAAATCGCGTGCAAGTCACCCTGCCTGCTTCGCCTTGCTGTGGGGCACACGGTGGACATCGTCGGCAACGACGGTCGAACTCTCTCGTCACCTCGGGGCAGAGGTTAACTGAGGACCACGGTTACAACCTCCGAAACCTTGACAAGCGACCGGGTCGAGCATCCCCAGCCTATGTTTGTTAATGGAAAATTTTAGCCGACTTTGTTGCCGGCAGCAGGTTTATTCAAAGCAGGTTGTTGGTACTGATGAGTCGTCTGGCAGAGGTTTGGGTGTTGGTGTTTGATTCTTCGGCCTGACGGTGATTGCAAGAAGAGAGCGCTTGATAACTTTGCGCGGATACGTAAGTCACAACATAGGTAAATAGGAGAAACGGCCGCTCAGGCAAGAACAGATGAGTTAAAGCTGTAATATTTGTCATATTTACCGACGCCGCCAACCCTAACAAGTAAGTTTAACCCTGTCCTGAAGCTGTGGGTTGCGCGACGAAAACAAAAACGACGGCCGGTAGCTGAGGCCGAAAATTGAAATAACTTCAATACAATGTAGTCTACCCCACATACTATCACTTTGCTACGCAGTAACCTGTGCAAATATACTCTTTCGGTGATTAATTGTTCGTTTAACGAAATCCAGATGATTGGTCTAGATTCTGTTTGACGTTTGCTGCATATATGGGTTTTTAATCTTTGGGAGAATAACAAGTAATGGCTTCATATAACTGTCATTTTCAACGAAGAGACTGTCTTTCCTCTTCTTTCGATCTGCTTATCTCAAAATTTCAATACGCAAGTTCACTTACAGCAACCAGCTTCTTAATGGTTTTAGCCCACAGTTCGCCTTTTGGTGGATGCGGATCAAAACCTTAGAAATTCTGTCACAATTGTCTTGGGACTGACAACAACCAACAAACGCCGACCTTAGTTGCTGAGCACTTTGTAGTTTCAGCAGTCCGTATGCTTTGTCAACAAACACAGGCAGGCAAAGAAGTATCCGCCGCGAGCAAGAATCGAGCCCTCTGCACGCATTTATGATATAACGTTGGACTTTAGGGTGTGACCACGGATGTACGCTTTATTCCCTCTGCAACTTTTCTCAAATTGTAATGCGATGTTATTCCTTACCTGAAAGACAATTCTACCTACGTTTCAAGGCCGATTTTGAAGGGCGAAATCCTGTAGGTGCATGCAAATTTTATGCATTTGTACTCGGCGGGCTTTTGTCGTTGAATGTCATTCTGACAGTTCAATAATAGAACCACTGATCTTATCCTAAGCAGGCGCTTTCTGCCAGTTAGATTTCATCTTTTATAGGAATTCAGAAGGAAAATTAAGCAGGGCAGTTGAAAGTTCTGATTTTTGAGTCGGCGTGCTACCAGGCAGCAATATCCCAACGTCAACTTGGAAAATTTTGCAAGTTGAATCTGAATAATTTGCTCATTGAATAAACGCTCTATCATCGATAGGTTGTCTCACCTTTTGACTGTAATCGTGAATACTCAAGAGAATAGGTGAGTGGCATTTATTGGTATATCTTAATTTTAAAGCAGAATACACGCATTTTGTTTTGCTTTCGAGTTCCAGTCGGAGGCCTTCTTGAATGACCTACTGACATCTGGCAGGAAATGACTGAAGTATTATCCGCAAAAACGGAGACCAGAAGCACTATTCCTGGCTCCATTATAGCTTAATTACAGGTTAGACAGACGTGAGCTTTAATCCAGGAACCATTTCCTCACTGCACAAATGATATATCGTCAAGCCACTGGCACACGACCTCTCTATTCCAACTGCATGAAGGCGTGCGTAAGAGTTTTTATGATAATTATCAACACATGGCACATTTGGGAAAGTAATATCTCAAAGTAATATCTCCCTTGGTGCTCCCTTCGGCGGTGAAATACTTTGTGTCTCTATTTGCTGTGCTTATTAGTTCAAATATTATTCTTTGCGTGAGTCGATAAGCTTAAAGTTAAATAAAAAGCCCGTCTCTCAGCTGCCGTTTCTTATAAGTTAGCGGATTATTTCCGCCTTCTTATGTCTCCTTACGCGGCTTGTAAGGATAGAACAGCACGGAGAATTCCCCTCACCTTCTGATTCAATGATCACGTTTTTGCTGATAGTCGACAGAGAAGTCCTACCCTTAAGCAATGAGTGTTTGGGTTGTAGCACGGAAATGAGCATGTAGTCTAGACTTTTCCGCCGGGACCATCTTCGCTTTCGGAATGATTCATGTGACTTGCCCTGATCGCCTTCTCTACCGCTGTGCTCAGAGGGTGATCGAATTTGTCTTTTAGGGTTTCAGTGAAAAGTTCCCTGGAATGGTTGAGCATGTTTGGTTTTTTTTCAGTTAGTCTACTGCCGCCGGCTTTAACTTGCTGCCAAAACGTACGAACATGAAATGCCCCTTTTGTGCGATAGAAGTTTTTTGCCATGCGGTTTTTGTACTAGTTATGGACAAGTGGTTTTTGGACAGATTTATCAGCCAAAGTTCACACATATACAGTAGGTGAGCTAACTCATGAAACGTCGACCGAAATTCCGAAATGCGTTTTCGTTTCGAAAAGATTAATTAAGTTGGGTTGTAAAACTAGTCAGTCTGCAACATAATTTTATAATATTTCAGTTACCTCAGGATGTCGACTTGCGAATGAACTTCCTTCCGCCTGCATGCAAAACGTATACTCCGTAAAAAAGGACTATTTAAGTAGAATGAATTTTTGTCATTGATTTTCGATGCCTCCCAAATGTCCAATTATATTTCATGGAAAAGATGATAAAACTATTTATTCTTTTGGTCTTTCGGTAGAAAACTACGTCTTCTTTCAATCTTATACTCAAAGGAAGGGTACAATTCGGTTTTCAAAAACTTTTCTAACCCCCGAATAAATTTGGACCCCCTCTACCGTTACACTTGGATTCAAGATTGCCAAACTGCAAGCCGTATATTTTCCGCGTATGGAAAACCACACATTTCTCGGCGGTACTAAGGGAGACCATATAGGGTTCATAAAATTCCGCAGTGGACTTGATCCATATTGTTAACTTTACAAGCCACATGGATAAATGTGGAGACATAACGTTTTATGAACGGCCATTACACGGTATTCAAAATTCCTAAAATTAGAAACTTTTTTAAAACCGAATTATGCCCCTCCTCTGAGCACAAAATTAAAAGAAGACGTTATGTTCTACAGAATTTCCAAAAGAATGGATATTTTATGCATGCTTTCCATTTAGTATAATTGGACTTTTAGGGGCATCGAAAATCATTGACAAAAGCTCATGCTACTTAAATAGTCATTTTTTACGGAGTGTATTTTTTGCATGCCGTCGGAAGGAAGTTCACCCGAAAGTCGGCATTCTGAGATAATTGAAATTTTATAGAATTATGTTGCAGGCTGACTATTTTTACAACCTCTCTTAATTAATCTTTTCGAAACGAAAACGCATTTCGGAATTTCGGTTGACTTCATGAGTTAGCCCGCTTATTGTATGAATGGCATGTACTTGCCTAATCCCGGCATACACGTTTCACGTCAGTTTTGACCAGCTTTGTTTTCATAGACTGATGACTTCAAGTTTACTTGGTCCAGTTTCACCAAGCTGCACTGGTCGTTTTATATGAGTACCACTCGACAAAGATTACTAAGAAATCATCGATTATTGATATGAACTGCACTTTGCTCAATAAACCTTATCTTTAGGGGCTGGTCATCGGACTGCCATTACCCACGGACCCCCAGCGAGGGTCAATATTTTGATCTCTTTTAAGGAACGTACTGTATATCGGAAATATTCAGTCTCTTCTTTATGACCATTGGAAATGTCATCGGCGTAAAGAAGAAGGCATCATCATCGAAACGTTCCCAAAATGTGAGCTAATACGCCTCAACTATCGGACTTTTAGGATGTCGGATGTCGACCCAAAAATAATCCCGGAAATTCCTGAGCCCATCTGAGAATGCTGGTCCGTTCATTAGTGATGCCGTCGACTGCTTTGGGAGTCAAGACAGTGTATGGCCCGTGGTCTGTCTACATCTGCAAACCTACCGTTCCCCTAAGATAACAGTCGGTATTTCGATCGCTAAAGTTTAGGGTTTCAGTCCTAAGAGGGAAAAGACGTCGAGGTACATAACGGTCTCACTTAATTCAGATTGAAGGCTCTCGTGGCAACTCAATATCTCTTTCGTTGGGTAGAGCCCTATCGCTCCGGATATTATCTGATCGAGAGTTCGTGAAATTAATTTAAATTTTGGTGAAGTATAAAAACTCATCGTGAAAAGAAAAGGTCAGCGCTTGCTGTGGCTGGACGACAACAGCGGCAATTTTTATGTGGATCCTCTTGCCATCTAAAATATTATTCTGAGCCTGACTGCTTTGCGTCGCATGCATCCTCTTCATGGAGCCGCGAAGAATTAGCAATGTAAAAGGGAATATCGGAACAGAGTTTGACAAGCAGACGAAAAGACGGTCTAAGATGCACGGCGGTACGATCTAGAGAGTAAATACCGACGAACGTGGGTAAGAGTACAGTTAAGTCTTTGTTTGCCCAAAAGTATGCCTTAACCTGAAATATCCAGTTCCCCACATAAATTAATTAATCCAACGCCAGTGAGCGACTGCAGTTTTTGCCTGCTAATATAAGCGTAATCGACGGAGGCGTCTCAAGTCTGTTAGTGGCTTTTGCTATCGCAGTTTTCAAAACATTTACAGTGAAAAAATCTGTTATTTTTCCCTTCAGGTTATACTCCTTCAAAACAGCTTCTATAGAAGCGTGACTGCTTACTCCGTCTCCAGTAAATATCTGCTCTTTTGAAGTAGACAGTAGTTGCACCTTGATGTCAGATTTCGCGTCATTTCGTGGTTTTTTTAGTCACACAGTCTCTTCCTTAACGGTTTGCAATGTGAACTAGCAAGTAGTAGGCACGAGTATACACGTGTTTCTCAATTCCTTAGATCACCATTTCTGAAAAATGGACGCGCCTTCCCTTCATAGCAGCGCCTTATTCTTTATTTCTCGGGAAGCTGAATTTGGGCACCAACGATGGCTTGTTAGATCTGCATAAATGACTGCCTGTGTCTGTCTCATCCGTAGTTTCTGTCTGATTGGGTACGAAAATACACATCTCCCGTATTACAGGTGGCCTTACCTAAAGTTAGGGTTAGGGTTAAGAGGGTCATGGTTAAGTGTGCGATCAAATTCACGAGGGTCAGGCTAGTGTTTGGACTAGGAGGGTAAGGGTTAGAGTTAGGACACTGGAATAGAAACCCCTCTGAAATATAGCGCAGAGCCGCCTGTAGTACTGCCTCGGGGTCCATATTCCCGTGACCGACACAAGGTGAGTCCTCCGCCATTGCTAGCCGGGGAAGAAAACTGGCTGGAGACATTGGCAGTTCCTCGACCAAGTTCAGCCACATCCTATGAGGTTCGACTTATTTTAGACAGGTAAGGTCCTGATCAAAACAGGACTTATGTATGTTACGCGCGGTTGTTGGCAATCTTCAGGCACACCCTTCTTTGCTTCCCGAAGAAGGCTTCCCTTACTGCACTCTCAGTCCGGTACTTCGACCTTGGGATTACGAAATTGCCGAGTTTGACTATCCTAACAATAACTGAGACATTAATCCTCATCGCAAGGTAAATACAAATCTCTCTCTGGTGCCGTCGTATCATAAGTAAATTTCATTCGATGTCTTGACTCTGAGCCCAACATGAAAAATAATTCAGCGCATTACGGTTTATTCTGGGGCGCCGCATAACTGATGAGCGCGTAAAAATTTGAGTCTACGTATGTAGTCTGGTTAAACTGAATTAAGCGTGAACACTCAACTAGGAGAACCGTGATTATAAGCGCAAGAATCAGTATTAATAAAAGAGCTACAACGAATTTCCGCTAAATATAGCTACTAACTCATAGCCTCAATGTCAGAAATTTGACAAATTCGGCGAGTACAAGTGAGATCTGAGTAGACTTTAAGGCTTTGATTTTCATGAAAACTATGGCTATGTAAGGTTCTGTTTAAAATAACTTCACTGGCACCTTCAGACCGTCAAAACTACCCAGTAATCAATTCAAAAGAAAAAAAATTTGCACGCATATTTCCCAGTAAATTTTCTTCACGCGACGCAGACCGTCGCACTGTAAATAGTAGTCAACAAGCAAAAGGTGTTACTGATAGAGACAAGTAAATAGGCAGAACAGCATTACCGGCAAAGACAAAGGAGGCTGGACTGGCCATTTCTGACCCACGAACCGTTATCAGTCAGCCACACCCAAATTAAGGTTTGTGAACCCTTAGATTTGAGCCCGAGTTCATTTTATCAGACGTCCAACGGCCTAACCACTGAGTCGCGGTTTTATTATCTTGTTTGACACTATGATTCCTATTTCAGGCCTACTTGTTTTTACCAGCTGGTGGTATTACAAGGTCCAGGCCCCGCCGCTCAATCAGTGGGTTATCAAGCAATATTCCGATACTGTACCACCGGTCGGGATGTAAAAAGCTTGCAATAAACAACGGTTGAGGGCTGCCAACGGTGTATGACAGGATTCAACAGGCGTGAAAAGAATACATTTGAAAGTCCGAGAACCAGAACAAGTCCCTCGTTTGACACTGACGTCAACATCGAAAAGATCTGAGGTATTCCCATTGGGACGAATAAGATCATTCCTATCGTCTCAAAAGCAGAGGGTATATTTGTTATTTACAAGACACAATAGACTTCATCCTTCTTAGCTGTGTCGATGATTATGGTTAGGTTTGCATGAACGACGGTTAAGTGTAATACCTGAACTGCCGAAAAAGGAGTATGAACCGATGATTTTACGTATCTGTTCCATGAAGAGGAAATCAGAAAAGACTATTTGGCAAAATATTCTGCAAAGGTAGCGCCCTAGGAAGACCCATTTTATCATGTCCATTGTTCGGGGATAGCACGTGCTTACCATTCAGGCTTTTGGGAAATAAACATGCACGATGACCTGACCCCTTAAATTTACTCAGCTTCAGCGACCAGCCAGGGGTTCCAGAGTTACCTAGAGAAGACTGCTCATAACTGATTATGGCACTGAAAGTTCAAGAAAGCAACCCTATGTAGCTTTGGTGTATTTATCCTCATTGTGGGGGGTTAAGGGAGCTACATAGAGAAGAGATGTGTGGTGATGAGCGCAGGCCACATTCTGAGTTTACGACTGCGTCCAAAAATCTTGAGAGAGTACTTAAACAGTGCTTTTACGACTTTACTCAAAAGGTGAAAAAAATGCCGAAAAGGAGCCCTTTTTACAACGGAAGGGTATATTGCGGTTTAAAAAAAGTTTTTAATTGTGAGAATTTTAATACCGTGAAATTCGCGTTCATAAAACATCGTGTCTCTGCATTTACTAATGTTGGTGGTAAAGTTTACAATATGGCTCAACTCCATTACTAAATTTTATGAACCCCACATGGTCCCCTCTTAATACCTTAGAAGAATTTATGGTCTTCCGTACGCAGAAAATATATGGTTTGTAGTTTACAAACCCTGAATGCAAGTGTAACAGCAGGTCGGGTTCAAAATTACTCGGGAATCGGATAAGTTTTTCAAAACCGAATTGTGCCCTTCTTTCGAGTATAAAATTGGAAGAAGACACAATTTTCTACCGAATAACCAAAATAACCAATATTTTAATGCATGCTTTCCATGAAATATAATTTAATTTTTAAGGTCGTCGAAAATCAATGAGAAAAGTTCCTGCTCCTTTAGTAGTCATTTTTACAGATTTATCTTCTCGCACGCAGCCGGAGAGCTTTTCGTTCGAAAGCCGGCATCCTGAGGTAACTGCATTATTATAGAATTATGCTGCATAATAATTAATTTTAAAACCCTACCTAAATAATTTTTTCGAAACGAAAACGCATTTTAGAATTTCAGTTACTATTTCATGAGTTAGCACACCTACTGTAAGCAGCCACATGGAGCTTTGGCGCATCTACACTTATTGTGGCGAGTTCAGGAAGCTATATAGAAAGGAGATATGTGATGGTGGGCGCAGATCACATTTTTAGTTTACGACTGCGTCCAAAAATCTTAAGTGAAAGAGCACTTAAGCAGCGCGTTGACGACTTTACGCGAAAGGAAAAAATAACACCGAAGATAATACTTTTGGTTTATGACAGTTAATACCCTTCAGACTGATTTTACTATGGTCTGAAAGTAAGTACAAATACTCCCTAATAACAGGAAGCATGCAAAGCAGCGAAGTCTCTGCAAAATACAGTCAATGTCCCCATACTCTTCCAGCTGCCCTATGCAACAGAACGCAACTTTCGTCTGCAGAGAGGCCGAGAGCCTTCCTCCAGTCTTGCATAGAGGTCTGGACCGTGCTCTCCAATGTTTGTGCACTTTGTCAGGCCCTAAGTGGTCTTTGACGATGCTGCCGAAGAACGAGTCTCCTAGTCGTTCTACCCCCTCCCACCCACATGAATAACGTTGACGGCTATCTTGAAAAGCATACCTACGTTCACTCACCAACCCGTCTAAAATGTGCTTCCTCGTGCTTCTTTTTGCCCCTATTTCGGACAAGTAGGGCCTTGCTTGGACGCCATCAGGGGTCCTCTGTCATGCATGACTCTCGGTCTCTGTGGGTTCGACAAAAACTACGGGGTGATGCCTTCTTACCGCTTCGAGCGCACGAAGTATTCGTGAATGGCAAGTGACGGCGAGACTAGTGGTACGACGGGCGCAGTGTGCGTGGCAACAGCCTACCAGAATCGTTTACCGGCAGAGAGAAGTAAACGAGGAATATGGCGAGCTGTGATGCTCAGGTCTTGAAGGAGGCAGCCGTGAAGAGTTTTGTTTTTCATAAAGGACATGGGTCCTCTGAAACAGTTGCGGATTAAAGATTTTCAAAGGCCATCTTAAACGCGGATAAACTTCTGCTGCTCTCACGTACGCGCCGAGATGTAGAACGCCTTGCATTTGAGGGTTTCTAGGAATTCTCAACTGGCAATTTATTTTTGCTAAGCAGTTTTAAAAGTGTTTATAGTGAGACTCCCCATTATCACAACCCGACGAACTTTTGGGACGTTCGGTTGAGATTGTCTTTGACAGGTTAGGTATATCCATTCGAATTTATGCGAGGCATAACTCGACAGCGTTAAGCAGACAACCTGCACTGGGTTTGTCCGGTCTGTATGACAATAAACTAGGAACTCCCGATAATACAGCTGGCCTTGTGGCAAATTACAAGGACATAGGAGTTAGAGTCAGGGTTAAGTTTGGGATCAGGGCTAAGGTTAGGGTTATTGTTAAAGTTTTGCTATGCTTAGTCATAGGGCTGAGGTTAGGGCACGGGAATAAGCACCCTTCCTGGCAGTTAGCGCAATGCCACCTGCATTACGGAAGAGGGTTCCTATTCCCGTGTCTTGCCGGTCAGTCTAATTGTTAACTGAAAAGCAGTCAGTCAGACAACCTCCAGGATAGTTGTGTGTATCTAGTGTGCAGCATTGGGCAATGAAACACCTCATAAGATACCATACCACGATTCGCGGTTCCCTACTCCCAAACAACAATCTCCAGTCAAGGAGTGAAATTGCACAACGCAAGCGCTATTAGTAACTCATTGGTACGGGTTCCTTTGAACAGAAGGGTAGAAATTACGTATGGGTCCAGTTAAATAGCCGCTTGCGCCTCTGTCCACAGATGCCTTGGTTGCGGATATGGCATTTATCGACTATACTTCGAATTAGTAGTGAGAACTAGTTTATTTATGGAAAACCGCGCACAATTCCGAGCCACATACGCTGATAAAATTAGCAGATACCATTCTTCAACTAAAATTCGTCTGGGGCACTTTCGCCTTTTGCACATTCCAGTGAAAATTAGTAAGGATTTTCGGTAAATGCTGCATATGTGCCCCTCCATTGAAGAACACGGAAACAGGAACCCGCGTAATACGGGTGGCTTTGCGCCAAATTCCGACGAAATTATAAGTAGGGCAGAGTCCTGGGTCAGGTTCAAGGTTAGTATTAGGTTTGGGGTTGAGAGTAAGGTTAAAGTCAAGATTTGAGGTAGAGTTAAGGCCAGCGTTAAGATGAGGGCTCCACTTGAGGTTTGGGTTAGAGTTGGTGCGTCCCTAAAACGAGCCACTTGGTAGATGCGCTGAACCAACACGAGGCCCATATCGGATTCTGTCAGGCGTTATCGCATTGCGCACCACAACAAATGCCAACATTTAGGGGTTACAATGGAAGGCCCGGTTGCCGACAGGCGTCGCGCACACTGGGACCCCTGTCGACCCATTGTTGTTGTTGGTCAAAAACTTGGTCATTCGCTGTGTGGACTATGCGACGTTGAGTGGAGCACCAAGGTGCGGACTCGACCGTGCCATCTGCGCCCTACCGCCTCCGGTCTTCTCAACTTGACCATGACACTAGGGACAGATGGGGGAGGAGGAGGGAGTGCGGCAGATGCTGTGTAAGTCTACTATCACTATAAACTAATTCACGCACAAGTCACCTTTCCTGCTCAACCTTGCTGTGGGGCCCACGGTTGACATCGTTGGCAACAACATTCGAACTGTAGGGTTAGGGTTATTGCTAGGGTTGGATGACGGAAATAGGTACCCCTCCTAGAATTTGGCGCAAGACAACTTGGGTTACGGCGGGTGGGAGTGGAGCGTTTCTATTCCTATGTCCCTCCCCTGGTGGAGCTTATAAGATATCCTCGCAAAAATGTTCAAATCGGGCACAAGACCTGGAGATCGGGGCGAAAACTTGAAATGTTTATAGGTAATATGAATTCACACGAGTTCGCACGCATAATGCCCACCGTTATTCCACAGCGAAATTCGGCGGGATTTTCAGAGCTGACTTCGAAAGGTACAGGGGGTTTCCTAAAGGAAGGTAGGACCTCTTTGTCAGATGACGATTCAGGCAGACGTGCACCATTCAGAATGAAGATGAGATGGTCGTAGAGAATGTGGTACAGTTCCTGATCCACAATTTAACGAATATGACTGTTCCATCGGGCCCATTATGGATCCTAAAAATTTTGAATTTTGGCATAACCGACTTAGGCAAAAAGTTTTTAGCAAGGACTGCTTATATAGCCCCACATGGCAGGACGGGATTCGGAGCGTCCCGTGGTGTCGGTGGCTTTGATAAATATTCAAGCCCAATTAATGATAGGGTCGAGGTTAGAATTAGGGTTAAGTGTAGAGTTAAGGTTAGGATTATGGTCGCATTCAAGGTTTGGATTAGCGTTAGAGTGCGGAAGAAGGTACTCCTCCTGGAATTTGGCGCAAGACGGGTTGGTGGGGAGCGTTTTTATTCCCGTGCCTTCCCCCCCCCCCGTGGGTTAGCATCAGAGTACGGAAATTGGACGCAGTAGGGGGCAGCGTGCATTTCTATGCCCGTGCCCTCCCGAGGCCGACCACATAAGTTATCTTCGCCAAATTTTCTGTCAAACAAGGCGTACACACTCAGAGAACTTGCTGTCTGCATATCAGTGCATGTATTCAGGTCCAGTAATTTTGGAAGTTGAGATGTCATGTATTCCGCGTTTTTGATGAACAAGTTCTACCCGTGAAAGTGACCCATCACGTTTACTCGCAGTTCCGGTACAGTTACAGCATCCCCTTTTCCCTCCGGAGTGACTTATCCTCTGTTCGCTGGATGATGTGTTGGGTGAGTAGGATAGAAATGCATAAAATACGACATGGCTATGGAGTGCTTACCATTCGTTAGCAGTAGGCTTGATAAATTTCACATCGCTGAAGTTCTAACAGTGCAGTCTGAGCTTAAAATTCCTGTGGATGACATCAACGACCTAGACCTGCAGTCAGGTATCATTGTGTACAGTTCAGTCGGAACTGCACGGAATACTCGTTTGTATCGTAAAGTTGAAAAGGACCACTACCATGGACCCTCTGAATAGGGAAGTTTAGACACAGCGGTTTCCGAAACCCATGATAAAAAATTGGGTATACTAAACTGAGAAGGATGAAGCAGAAAAAGGGTGGATTTTCACCCAAAATATCCCAATCCCGTTGGCCAAAAAGAATGACAAAAGCAGTGGATACAACAGGGGGAGATGTAAAAGGCTTGTGTGATTGCCAGAGTGATAAACAGTACCGCAGTCCTTGATTTCCTATTGCCTGACACGTCAGAAATTTGACTTGATAGATTGTTGATAGACCGATAAACGAAAAAAGGCCCGCCAGGTTATACGGGCAGACTTAGCACCTACTAAAACAGTAAAGTGAAGTAGAGGACATCCTGGACAATTTCATGGTGAGTGTCGTCGTAATACAGTATAAACTAGGAAAGAATCTGAAACATCGGCAGCAGAATAAAACGTCAGAAGAATACGCCTCAAAGAGAAGATGTCTCTTCTTAGTATGTCAGGAAAAACCGTCCAAGAGCAGAAAACGACTAGAGGTCAGATATGGGCAGGCATAAATCATCGGACTGAGGGATAAGAGGTATGGTAAAGAAGTAAGTGTCGGATGTAAGATAGATTTGTGAATCTTGCCAAAAAGAGGTTTCACGCAGGAAGACGACATCAGACTAGAAAATAGATAAAAGTTAGAAGTACAAATATCATCATTACTCTCGGTAATATGGCCAATAATAACATCGGCAACACTTTCTACGCGTAGGCAATAACTCCACGATCTTTGGTTGTCAATGCTAAAGAAAAAGAGATTAGGAGGTATGAAGTCACGTTGATAACGCTTAAGTTGCTGAAAAGGTGAAAGAATAAGTAGTTAACAAGCTACGATACAGTCCACCCTGAAATTTCAAAATAGACCGTCCTAGCAATTATCCATTCATTAATCTGACAATGTGAGATTAATCAAAATTTCGCTACCAGGAATATTAGCAAAGTAAAGCAGCGTATTGCTTTGGGACAACTGCAGATCTGCTAGTCTAGTTCTAACTCAAAGAAAACCTACCCAGTCGTCATATCGGGAGGGTTTTATGGCTTCAACGGTTCCCATTTCCCTCAAACATGACGCTCCGACCGGAATCTGATTTAGGTAACCGAAGAAGAGGAGCGTAGAAGAGACTGCCTGGTTCCTGTACATCTTTTCTGCAGAACTGCTCATAATCTTACCGCTCTTTGGGATGGCGCAAGTTGAAACGACAGCTTTTGGGCCTTACCTGGCTTGCCCTCTGCGGCTCGATTTATTTAGACTTTGGAGAAACTCAGTCTCAGCCGACAGTGTGCGTTTGTGACTCAGCGGTGGAGCTGGGTTCTCCAAGAAAACTACTGATTCTGATATAAATAGCACGTCTTCTTAGCGCTTGAGTGGTTGGCGAGAAAAAGGTAGACCAGAAATAAAAATTCCAGTCCTCCTCATTTCTGGCAGTAGACGCCCTGACTTGCTGAGCTGCCGGGGTTTGACTCGACAAAGATGGCAGCCATTTCGCAACGACACAGGTGGTGGTCTTTTCGCGGCCAACACAGGACGGAGTTAGTTTATTTTGTGAAATCAAACAGGTCGGTATGTTCTCATCCCAGTGCTGTCAAAACCTGCCCATGCGACCTGGTAAAAAGGATGAAAGACAATATGTCAATTCATTCATGCAGCACAAATACTGTGCGCCGAAACTCACAAAAGCTTGACCTATAACCCTTAATAGATTTTTACGTGCTAAAGATTACTTTTCGCGAGGCCGCATTACTAGTTTGCTGAAGACATACCTTCATCTGTGATAGCGTGCCTGCATTTTTCCAGTCATATCCACAAATAACATTCCAAAAAGAGAGTATTTTGATATATTCGTAAACGATCAGTCAGTTTTCCAGAAACGGACTTACAAGAGACCTTTTGTGATAGACAGAACAACATTGCCGACAGAGATAAGGGATACTGGAAGGGCATTTTCTGATTTATTAGCTGTCATCGGCCGGTCATACCCAGCCACAGGTTATTTCACAATCCCTGACGCAAGATCCCGCGACCTGTTTGTTAGAAGTCCAAAACCCTGACCACTGATGTTCGTTTTAAAGAGGAGAGTATTTTTTCAAAATGTGATAGTAGGGTTGACGTTTTCCTTGTCAAAAGCTTGACAAGTCTTCATATTTTGAAATCGAGGCTGCACTTTATGCTATTCTTACGGTTGACAAGCTATACACAACATATTTTCTTAAGACCAATGAGTGCGTCTCTACATAATGTCACAAAAAGTCGCCTTTTGATCGTGAAGATCGCAGTAATGCTGTTTATAGGGCAGCATCGATGAAGTCGCACCACAGTAGACCAGATCGACGAAACACGATTGCTGAAATTCAAATGTTCAGTCCGGAATAAGTTATTTGGGCGGAGATACACCGTTCTTTATACCGCTTCAATTTTCTATGCTAATAATTACCGTGAACCACGTGTACTCATTCGGGCGTGTTTTTATAAAAGAGGGTCTACCAAAACAACCTTCACCAGCCTAAGCCTTGGTCTTCCAACTCAAGTAGATTAATTGAGATAATATGGGCATAATCACGCTATTTCCGGAAAAAACTGAGGCAACTCCGCATTCGAAAATTCCGATTAGAAAGTCTGGGAAGTTTTATCTCATACAGCAAAGTGGTAATGGGCACGCTTTTGTTTTACTACACCTGAATTTACTACTCATATACAAAATATCTTCCAAGCAGCCGCGAAATGACCAGCAACAAAGCAGGCATCAAAACTGACCGCTTAAACAACTGAGCATGCGGTAAGATGGTTCGTCGCACTCAATTTTTCGATCTATAGGAACTCTGGAAATGGAACGATACCGCGGTAATCTTTCATGAAATACTTCAACATTTACACTGTCGCATTAAAACGAATTTTTAATCATGAACATGTGAGTAGAATGGAGCAGAGTGAAAGAAGATGCTTCCAGAATAAGGAGACGAGGGCGTTTTCATCTGCAGTGTAAATACTGTCTGCATCGGCCGAGAAAATGCACGCACGAGCTAAATATGTTGATTTTCAACCTGACTAATATGAAAAGAGGACAAAGGACCAAGGCAAAGCGTTTTTAGTAGGAGAAACCTTGTAGAGTTGCTTCATTTTATCAATAGTCTACGTATCTCAGGTCCTTCCTATGTGTCTTCACGCTTTTCCGCTGTGAAATACCGCGTTAAACGATCCCTACATTGTGACTGAAGTCTTCATCATTAGAAAGAAGAACGGCTGAGAACCCATTGCGTGGCAAAAGTCTTTAAGACTTTGGAGCATTTCGTCCCCGGTACAAAGCTGAAGCAGGCAAGCAGGGCAGGATTTAATGAGACCAAAATGTTTCGCGACGGCTCGTCAGCTGCGTCCTGTTGCTCGTCAACGCCCCCCTTTTTTCATTATTCTTCCCATAAGGTGATTGAGTTACTAGTTTTATCGATTAGCCAGCCTTGCCCAAAACCATGACCTTGCTGTTTCTGCAATGATTTTCTGCACGAATTCAAATTTGTTGTAGTCTTCCCACTCGTTATCTATGCTATGCAGCGACAGGACGCAGCTGACGAGCAGTCGCGAAATTTTTTGGTACCATTAATCCTGTCCTGCTTGCCTACTTCAATTTACGACTTTGCTTGTTTCTGAACTTGCAGTGCCGACAAACTTTCAATACCTGTATTTTTGGGCAACCAGCGGAAGACATCGGAAACAAAGGAGTGTTTGCGTTTATATCAGAAGCGCCTTAAGGCCGAAAGCATTCTGCCATCGCTAGAGAGCATCTGGCAATTTTGCCAAGACGAAAGACAAAAATAGCTCGCGCACAGCTGCACTTACTATTTATATTTAACTTCGCAGTCATCAGCGGACCTCTCGTCATGTGATCTTGTGAAAACTCTCCTTCGTGCGACGTCTCTGCTCATGAACTAAGGCAAAATAATTTCGGTCGTAGTTAATTGCATCTCAGCACTATTAAAAAATATTGAACACCAAGCATTTGACTGGCTACCAGGTCGCATATTACATCACCTTTTGAAGGATACAAAGTCAAGTACCGTTTGAAGTGATTTTTTCAAACGTTATGCGCTGTCGTTGTACTGTTTGGTCAGTTTTTTTGTGATCACGCGTCATATACTTCTAGAAATGGAGTTTACATACTTGGTAGGAATTACCGCCTCTTGGGTGTTATTTATTTTTAATTTAAAACAATTTATAACCAAAGTGATGTTGGTTTCAACATTTATTTCGTGTTTATACTTAAGTGGGAGTTGCACATTTTAAATTAGACATCTTGGTCGATGTAAGTGCGTCACTTCCCGACTTATTGGGATTTTTTGCGAAGTAAAGCATATTTTATGACTTATTTAAACTATCATCGGTAGAACGTTAGGCCACCTGAAGGGAACCAAATACCCAGGCAAATTTGGCTGCTCAACTTGTTAGAAAAGCAAGACAGACGCTGGAAAGTGGAACACTTTATCAAATTGTCTCAGGTAAAAAGACCACTGTTTCAGTTTACGCACTTTCTCCTCCACAGGAGACCTTGTATTGTTGGCAACGAGCCCAAACTAAAAAGCAAAACAATCTGCCTTCTCGGAGGACTTCTGTATGCATCAATTCTCTGACCTACTTCTGTGGGGAAGGTCACGTTCGTCGAGCAAGTAGATATTTATTCGAAAGGCAAACAGTGCACCGGAGAAAATGTCTAGATAAAAGGCGAACCAAAGGTGATCTAGGAAACAGCTCTTATCCACACGGTAGTCCCTGACAAACAAGTTGACGGCATGTAGTTTACGGAGTGCTGCCGAACTACCAAAAGTTCTTAAGACAACCCCTATTAGCCACAAACGAAGTGACGGTAATACGGAGGAAGTTCGCTCGCGCAGACTTAACACTTGCCGTAGCCAGAATAAATTAACCAGAGACCCGCATTTACTTAGATAGTGGATCAGGGCCCGCGGCTATCCATTCGTCTTGACGTGCTATTACAGATTTCTTTCTTCCGACATAGGAAGCTTCCCAAACTGCCTATGCAAAACGAACTAAACACTTCCCCTTTGTAACTTCATCCAGGCTTACTGAATACATGCACTGTCCTGACGAGAATTTGCCGAAAACCTGGGCCTACAAAGCCTCTTCTGGTGCTCTTTAAACAAATGCTTTGATTCCGGAAGTTCTTTCCATTTACACGACAGAACTGACAGAGGGGTCAAGATATGCATCTTCCTTTTCAAATTACTCATTGCTTAATTCCGATAAATATAGGCTGCAAAATGAAGGTTGAATAACATTTACTGCACGCGGAAAGTTGCCTTTGGTAACGAATTTTACTTCTTCACGCCATGGATTGAATGTTTAAACAAGACCCACAGGAAAACAATTCAAAACTGAAAATCGAATGGTAAATAAGGGTTAGTCTGACTACTTTGTAATGATATGTGAGGATCTTTATGCTTTTAATTTGGCAACAATCGGGTGAGAGACCCCAACACACAACCAGCCAAAGGGGCTTTACGGGCAGGGCCTATGTATGCATAGATGAATGTCAAAAAAGTATAGATAATTGGTAAATCTATTTTTCGGGCGGAAACGTTTTGATGCAATGACCTATAACAACCAAAATTAAGCACGCAAATTAAAAAAAATAAGCGTTAACTGTTTGCAACGATCGCTTCTCAACTCCCTGAGTTAAAGTCATTGTAGATAATGCATCAGACCGTCTACAACGGTTACTTCTCAACTCTCTGAGCTGAGTTGATTGTAGATAATGTACCAGACCATCTACAGCAGACGATCCAACTTTGTACGATTCAAAACCAAATCGAAATAATCGTGTCGGAGTAGAACCCACTTAAATAAGTAAGTATAGTGGGTATTATTTCTATGCCACAGATGCTTGGGGGTCCTCACCCAATCCTTACCTTCAGTTTAATTTCACTTTCTTGATGATCAGGTGTATTGCCTTCAGATTTGCCTAGTGTACGTCCAATAAACTTTACAAAACGCTTTTTAGACGTCAATATTTATGAAGCGTTGGCAAAAAACCCATTAGTTTACTCTTTGATAAAAATTTTCATGCCATTGAGCGCACTCAGCTGAAAAGTACGGGACACCTCATTACCGTGTAGAGATGGATACACTTCATTCAAGCATAGGTTACGAAGCTTAACTGCTCTTTCTTGGAGTTTGCCATTCATGATGCCTACCACTTCCGTTCGACGTCCCAGGTTCTCTCTGAAACGTACAAAACGTGTATGTAATTTGCGATATCTTCATCTCCCATAGACAAGACTTTCCTATCGACTCAAGGTCTAGGGTACACGGGGGTTATTGTTTTCGCTATCGTGTGAGTGTCTATTGCGGGTTCTTTTACTCTCGTTAATGACCTTTTGGTCCTATTGAAACGAAAAGTTGCTCAGTTGGCTATGCGCAATTTTCCATTGAGAGCGAAAAGCGCAAAGGCGGTATCGTAAATTATTTGTGGTCTGTTCTTATGAGCGTCTTCTTCATGTGGAAGCTATAACGTATTCGCTCTGAGCTTTCGGAGGTAGTTTTGAGTCTTTCTGACGTACGTTCAACCAGCTCTTAACGGTTTCATCAAGTTTTCTCTAAAACGAGTCCCTTTTGCCTCCATGCGGCGAAAATGTCTTCGGATTTTTGTTAAATAACCTAAACGATCTGCCTACCTTCTATCACGGAATGCAATATGGTATTGTAAGTCGCCGCTTTCCGTGAACGTCCCATATGTGCAATTTTAAGCGCCATCTGCCAGTCAAGCCGGACATGCAATACCTCATTGCGGAATCGTGGTTTCGAAGAGTGAATAACCAAGAGAGTAATAAACAGCTGGGTAGTTACCGATTTTTCATAGTTGTTATGTATTGTGAGAGCTGTCCCAAAATGGTTCAGTTCATCTGTCTTGGACATGGAATGTGGAGGCGTATTATACGATACACGGGGAATCCTCTTCCCCCACTGAGTACGCGCTGAAGTGCATTCAATTAAAATATCACAGCTTTCAACCTCCACGGTGCTTATGAACTCGTCCCCGTATTCAAAGTTGCTTTTCCACTGACAAGTTAAACCTTAACGTCTCCAAGGCACACGTACGGGATTGCGGTCTTTATGTCCGCCAGCATGAGGTAGTGTACTCAATCCCATCGTTTGGGGGTTCCCGCAGGAGCAACGCCTTCGAACATAGTGCGACGTCTTTTAACACTTGGTAGCCTACTAAATGTGTATTGATATACAAAGGAAGCTTACCGCTACGAATGATAAGTTTTACTGTTACGTGATAATGTTTATTCCGTCTACTAACCGTTGCTGTCTTCGCGGTGGCTTTCTTAACCAGAAGCTGTCGTTTGCCATACCAGCGTTCACGACCGTCGAGCACGCTGCAAATCGGATAGTTAGGGACCATGTTTGTCGTGCTTGTGACGAGTTCTGTTCACCATGGAGGCCGTGTGGTTAGGGGAAGCAGGAATTCATGAGCAACACTTAAAAGGTAAGACCTGCCTTCGAGGTATGAATTTAACTCGACTAACCGTTCAAGTTGTCATCATTGCAAGAGCGATGCAGTTGTTGATGTGAGATATTTTATGATCATGGGGACAGCTCGTGATAAACAGGCCTGGCTGCCTGCACATGCTTTGAAAAGTTCGAATGCACCAGGCAGCAAGCCAAATGCAGTGTAACACAGTGCTACGTTTTCGTAAACATCTCCGAAAATATTCCTAATCCACTTTATCGGATGTCAGGGTTTTCTGAGAATATTCCTCGGTTATTCGAAGCAATCCTTTAAGGTGAATGATGAGAAAGTCTACTTGATCATGCCTTTGGACATCGTCCGTCGGGTACGGTGCCGTGTAAATTGTGCATCATCTGATCTGCGTCACATAAGCTTCAAAGTTTGCTGTATAATATTTTTGAAAAGTTCTTTCTACTCTCATAAAATGTTCGTGCAAAGTGCGCTAACGGTAAGCAATTATCGGTTAGCTGAAGGCGGCAGGTTTTGCAACGCTGAAGCTACTCAAAATGGCTTATCGACTGTTCGGATTCTGTCGTATGTGTGCTGAGCAATAGTAGTACCAGTGCGCTGGACGAAGCAGTACGCGAATGTGTAATAACAATGTCTAATTACATTCTTTCTGTGTATACTTACTACGTGCTTACCCCTATAAAGGACCACGCGACAGATGCGCTGGCCCAATACGGGGGGATAGGTCAGGGTCTGGCAGGCGTTATCGGGAATGCGCACTCGTAACAACGGCCAACGCTGGAAGTGTGGGAGCATGCCCAATTGCCGGCTCACGCCACGCCAATTCGGATCACTGTCCACTCCCACATTCTCTTCTGTCCGCTGTCGACCAGGCGGTGTTGTGGTATGTTTAGGTGCGAGTTTTTGCCGTGCTAGCCACCTGCGCCCTCTCCCGCCTCCGATCTTCTTAACTTGACCACGACACCGGATACAGATGGGGGAGGAGGAGAGAGTGCGGCAGATGTCGCGTACGTATGCTATCTCGATAAGTAACTGTACGCGCAAGTCACCGTCCCTGCTCTCCCCCTGCTGCGTAGCACACGGTGAATACCGTCGGTCACGAGGGTCAAACTGACGATGTGCAGTTTCGCAGTTCTACTTATGATATGAAAACCAGCAATCAGAAAAATATGATGACGTCTGAATAGAATGGAGATCGGTCGCCTTTGCGGACGTCAGAAGTAACAAATAGCTTTGTCGAATTACTGACAACGATGTCGCTCGGAGAATGAGTTTCTTCTTTTATACCACTGATTCTCTCTCCAACTGATCTATAATGTGATTACCAACTATGAACTCACTTAGAATTCCTGAGTCTCCTTATCATAGGTATGCGCTTACAGATCGGAACGATTTACTCCATTTCTTCTCATAAGCAAATCAACAAACAATTTTACGAGCCTTTTGAGCTCATGTTCTCTTGATGTCTTGGAGTTCAGAACGTAAAGAGCATTCACTTAATGCGTATATCCTGATTAATTTTTCACTATTTTTGCAGTAGTAAATCAGAGACCTAAAATCTCCGGAACTATTGATAGGTGTGGTGTACAACAACAGTAAATTCAGGGATAGTGGATTGTCCTCTTACAACGTCCCTCCTCGGTGCAGAAAAGTGACAGAGATAGTCTTTTTCCGTTTTAGATGGAAAAATCAGCATGAAACATAATCTCTGGACAACGTGTGCTTTTGACTGGTCGGCTGCATAGATCGGGCGTGATGCAAATCGATAGTCAACTAGTGCATATTTTTCTGACGACTGTATAAATTCCGTTATGTTTCCCAGAAAGGATAAACACACAGTTTTCATCCCAACTCGTTAATTATTATCTCTAAGATACCCTACGTTACTGTTTTTGCTTCCACAAATCGCCTCCTGGTGCCCATGGAATTTGAGGTATGCACGAATCATGTCGCCTGTCTTTGAAGCGGCATCACTTTAGGCGTATATGGTAGGTTGCGCCAGTTGTCATACTGAGACATCAAAATTCACACGGCCGTAAACGTCTTGGAAACCAAAACGCTCACGTTTGAAGCCGAACAGTTTACGACTAGTTACTTTTTAATTTCCTCAGAAATTAAATGCTAACTTGGAGTAAAACAGTTCGAGCTAAGTTTTATAGGCGCAGACCGGAATTTCATATGAATATTTGGTCCGAAGTCCATCAGCCGCAGCGGGATAACCGCACACTACTCATTAAACTGCCATCAGGTATCTAGTAGTATACATTTGGATTACAGGATACCATACTAACAGCACAGGTACCAGTTTAAAGCCCAGACACGTGTTTTGCCAATATTCTGCCACTGCATGGCCCAGCTGCGAGGGGTTCGGCCCATCAACGGCTCCCCCAGCATAGCGGTGTGCTTTCTGGTAGATACTCCAGTTTGCGGTTAATTTCTGAGGAAATTAAAAGCAACGACTTCTAGACTGGAGTGTCTACCAGAAAGCACATGGTTACTGTTATGGGATGCACTGATAAGCCGAACCCCTCGCAGTTGTGCTACGCAGCGGCAGAATATTGGCAAGACAAGTGTCTGGGCCTTTAGATAGTACACGTGCTGCCAGCATGTTGTCCTATAATCCCAATATTTTATGAATAGGCAGTATTCTTCAAAACGAGTGAAATGCCGGTTTTTTATCCTTTCTAGGAGATGAGAGTGAAGTAAATCAAGCATCCAAAATATACCAGAAAGGCACGCACCACAAGCACGGGGATCATATTCCGAGTTTAAGTTATGCATACGGCTGAGAAAAATTCCGAGCAAAAGACCAGCAGGACAAAGTGCGCGAATTTTTTCTAGACTACGCATTGCGTTGCTAATTTGAGAGGATATCGCGAACGTTCCTTTAATTGCCTGTAACTTTCGGTGCATGCGTACGCGCATACGACTGTATGCTGGATCTTACAGTCGGACTTCGATCCTGTGATTTTCACATCCCCTTAGTACTGTGGTGTCAGCTGGAGAGAAGGCAGGTCTGCACAGTGAGCATGATGTCGGCGTCAAGAACTTCATCATCTTTGCTAGCCTGTTAATGTATGTTTTCAGCCTACTGCCGGTCTGTCGACGTAGGCGGTCTCACCTGGCTTGAACTAGACCCCTTGCACAAAGACAGTGCTTCACGTCGTGGCGGGGCTACCTCATGTACCATGACTTCCCATCTAAGTGTTACCTTGTCTGTGGGTGAGACCGGTCCTAGGAGGTAAAGAAAATATGAGTGACCACTTGAGGTAGAGTCTCAATGCATGGACTCGCATGGTATACAAGAGAATTCAAGAGATGTGGGGGATATGATAGTACGAATTTGTTCAGACGCACCATCAAGAAGTCCCCAGTAGGCAATATTAAATACCGCCTTACACTCGATAAGGGTTTGAGAACACCTTATCCTGGCCGGCCTTAGCCTTCATAAGGCCTCTTGCGCATCTCCCGTAGAAGGGGGTTCCTAATAGCTCCATCGGACCGTTTGTTCGGCATCGCCCCCACAGGTATTTGGCTCCACAGAGCCTAGGAGCGTGACGGTAATGGTTAGAAAGCCTACTCGATGGAATTCCATGGTCGACATATCACGCTGCCTTCATCGTCCTTGGCCTAGTTTATACAGCAGTCCGCGTGACAGGTCTCACCCCCCCCCCACTGTGCTGGCAACAGTGCCGCTGCAGGTTCGCGACCGTTCATCTGCTCGACGTGAGAGTCTGCAGTTAAATCTTGTTACAGGCAGTTCCGCCGAGCGCCAACGGTGGGCACGCCCGATGTCCAGTGGGTAGATGAGCCAACAGGTCCGTCGTTCTGGCGGCTTTAAATAGCAACCGTTGGGAATCAACGTGTTATTGTGTACGATGCACACTGAGTCCATATTCTGAAAATGTCAGCTAATGGCAGCAAAATATTCAGCCCGAGAGATGAATAGAACTCGAAAACAATTAGTAACAACAATGGATGTTCTTATTGACAGCACAGACTGCCTAACATAATTTCGACGCAATTGCTCCTTTACGGTGTGCAGACATCAGAATATCGTTATTTAAGCGGAAGATTATTTTGGTTTTTTTCGAATTTATGACAAATTTCCCGTATCGGCAATCTCGTAAGTTAGCCCACTATTTGTCAGTTTTGGATACACTTGCAGTCAGGGGAAATTGGCCTCAGAGATAAATCGTGCACGTACTGAGCATGTGAAACTACTACTAACAGGACCCATTTGGGAAATAATAGTCACTAGCCCTCCTTGTGCTAAAGAACATCAGTGTAAGTATCAGACTAAAATTTAACGAAATTTTTTCTCAAGATCGTCTGTATAATGTTGCAAAGTCAAGTTTAGTTGAGAGCAACAACCTGGACTTGTAGCTTGAAAACATATTTCTTTGCTGAAAACATATATTTAAGTAGTCAATTCCAGAAGAGCCCCTCTATCTTAAATTTGCTTTAGCACAAACAACCTATCAATCTCAGTCGTTAACAGTTTTCCAACTTTATTTTCAGATCATTGAAGACATCTATAGGTACCTGCGCAGCTGTCCATCCTGGACGATCATATTACTTGGAGAAGTACACAGAGAAATCTAGCCTTTGCAGAATCCTACCTTTAAAAATCGATATGGATGGGGAACGTAACGTCTTCAGCAGGATTAACAACCGTCTGTTTACTCAGTATCCGCTAACTAGAGAGCCTGACCTCTCTTTCTGCATCGGTTTTGCTGTGCCACGACTCAAGCGCAAATCGGAGAAAATTAGAACTCGACTATCTCTGTCGTCGACCTCTCATAGATCACACTAATGGTGCAAGAATGAACTACGGTCCCGGCCCAGGGGCACTTGGGCGGCGTGCGATTGATTTTGAAGACGCGAATCAGGTACTCCAGCGGTGTGGCCCGTAATGATCAGACAACGAGGTCGGGGTTTGGTGTACTTACAGTTCCATGGGTGGGGAACAAAGAAAGACAACCACACATGACACGAGAAATGTAAGTCAGGTTGGCATGATGGTTAAGGACAGAGTTCAAGGGGAAGGCGCAGCCAGAGAATGCGCGTGACATCTTGGCCACCAGAATGGCACCCCTTGTGAAAACGTCGGGTTTTGTCACGAGACAGCGACCAGCTGACTGTCTCTTGACATCTGTAGAAGGTCAAGTTTCATGTATCAAAACGTTTTTGCTAGTAAATTTGACATTAAAGGTTGCGAAAATTGCCATGGCAGCATTCAGAAGACCAGTTGACGAGCCTACGTTTGTTTTCAATAAATTCTCGTCAGGCCAGCACAGTTATATTGGAGCAGGGTAGCAAAAAACATGTCAATGATAAGAAAAATCGTCCTAAAACACAGGCGGGTGTGGGAATATGGTGGGTTGGGAGGGGATAATAGCAGTCAATTCCAAGAACGCCGTGAGAGCAGAAGGGCACGGAGACTTGCAGCGGAACCATGAAAAGATCCGCTGACAATCACCTGAAAGTACCCTCATAAAGATAGAAGAACTTGAGCGTCATGTAAATCAACGCGCAGCCGTCTTTAGTTCCCTGACGGAGGATAAAAGACAAGAAGTTCGGCAGTTATGCGCAGTCCACAGGAAGAAAATGAGGAGAGGCAAAGTGTTATGTGTTTCTTAAAAGTGAACATGAAATGCACCCGCAAACACAACTCTCAAAAGATCTAGGTCGGTACGTACACAACCACTCTCGTATGATACTTGAAACATTATCCCTTAGTCCTACGTTTTGCATGCCTCGTCGAAATGTTAGTCAGTTAGAATTGGAAACTCATTTCAAGAACCTATGGAACTGAACCTATGATGTAGTACCCGCTTCCACAGGCAGTATTCATTATTTCAAATCAACATTGGTGAATTGCAGCTATCAGTAGCCGAACAAGGAGCCAAAAATTCTGGAAATGCTGACAAAAGCACACGTGGAGAAGTTAAAAGAACTTCCAAGGAACAAAGATATCTTGGCAACTAGGTCGGATAAAGAAACGTACATCGTTATAAAGAACAGATCGGACTATGTAACGAAGATAAAATCCATATTGTCAGACCAGAAGAAATTCAGAGGGCTCCACGCAGGGGATTTCATAAGTGACCGTGACATAAAACACCTCCAACCAGTCGGCAGACATATACATCGACTGTATGGCTTACCTAGGATCCACAGACGGCCTGCTAGTTTGTTCGATATTCGATATGCAAAACTCTCCGTAGCGTGCGATAGCGAAGTGCTTAGCAGGGAAACTCAAGCCCGTACAGCGTCAGCTAGCCCCACGTAACTATCGGGATACCTTCGTATTCATTAACGACATGAAAGATCTCAACCTTAACGACATGGTGATGTTCTCCCTGGACGTCGGACCACTTCTTACAGTTGGTGCGGTTACCGAGACAGTTGATTACATCTTCGAGTCCCTCTCAACCAATTAGCAGAAAATAGGAATTTCGACGAACACACTCAAGTAACGATTACTAAGATGCACATTAAATGTGCATTTCCTTTTTGAAAGCCAGCCCCATAGACAAATAGTCGGCGTTGCCATGGGCTTGTCTCTCGGGCCTCTCCTAGCCGGTGTTTTCGTGGGCAAGCCGGAGAAATTTCAATTAAGTGATCAGATCAATAGACCTGAGCATTATGGTCGCTACGTCGATGGCATATTTGCAATCGTCACCACAGACACCGACATAGCTGCCCTCTTAAGCGCGGTAAATCAGGCACATCCGTCAATCAAATTTACGTTGGAAATGGAATCGACTGGTTCGTTCCCTCTTCTAGATGTCCTTTCAAACAGGAGACCTGCTTGTAGCGTCCGAAGGAGCGTCTGGACAGTTCGAGCGCTCGCCAACTGGTCTTCTTAAACGTTTAACACAGGTTAGGAGAGCTAAGATAGTCAGAGCCAGAAAATGTGTTATATTGCAAGAGGAATCACCAATCTGCTCGTTGCGCTCGGGATGTATCATTAATTGGGATGTTTTAGTCATACCTGGAAGGCATGAGAAGATATCGGCATTCCCTAACTTTTGGCTGACTGAGAGGGATTAGTTTTAGCATGAGACCACCGCTTACTTTTAGTTGAACGATGTGAGGTGTTCCTTTGGTTGCTGAGGGGTCTACGCATACAACAGAATAATCCAATTATCGAGTTTTTATTTTATTTTATTTTAATTTTTCGGTACAGAAGCATCTTAGGTCAGGTATCTATTGCTAATGGCGACAGAAAGTCAGCCAAAAACGTTCATTCCATTGTCCCTGATATTCTTCGGTAAGATTTGTCCGCAAGGGCTTGTAAGCTGATGGGCGCTCAGGACGGTTCCATCGCCGTCCATTGAAGCTACCTAGGCCAACGGATTCGTAACGTGCTCGTGAAGCTTAGCCTGTTTTAAAAATGCGGTTATTCTGGGACAAGGCAACGCTGAAGTTACATATTTTAGCACCCAGGTGGCGCCTCCTCAACCGCACCTCGTGTACGTTAATTTAAAGCGTCAAGTGAAATAGTCCTGCTGTGTCCGTGATCAGACTCCCAACTCAAGTGCTATCTTTCCCGTGAGGGTATCGTCTTTGGATTTTATTTTAAGTCGTTAAGTTTACGCAGCGTCGTCTTTACTTCCTCAGTTCCCCGTCTCACTGTTTGCATAATTTAGTTAATGGGCACCTCACTCAAAGGGCTGCTGAATAGTTCAGGCCTAGCCAGATAGCAGGCAGCCGAGTACTCATAAGCCTACGGTTCTTCTTGTAATGCAGATCGAAATTAACCTCCGATCCCGATATCCACGGCGACATGGTATTGTAATTTACGAGGACATCTGCCAGGGTCAGAGAATGTTGTGCAGACCTAAAGGCGGCTATTTTAGAGATGAACTAGAAACAGACGCATTAAATACAACAACACGTGAGCTCTAGAAAAAGTAAAGTGTCCGGCACGCAGTCAAATGTGTGCACAGCGCATCAAGTGGCATATTTACTATGGAAATCCCCAAGGTTAGATGCTATCACGCACGTATACCAGAATAAAGGCACTTGACGTTACTACCTCCTCTGCGCTGGTCACTCATGGCTTTCGACTGCAAAAAAACGGAGACCTAGAGATGTGCCGGAGTAATTTTTGATAAGACCCTTTTGTTTTGCTCGAAAATGATGCGACGAGTTTACTACGAAAGTCAAGTTCAACGGACATGAAGAGCAAATGTTCTCACTTTTTTCACCTCTACTGTTCGTTTTTCGGTCAGAGCTAATGTGAAATCGAGATGTAATCCACATTTTTTTTACATCTACTGTGCCTATGGACGTAAAAAGACTCCTAGTTTATATATTTCTGCCCCACAGGAATTCGCGGCTAACGAAACCGCAGGCATCAGGCTAGGAGAAAAACAATCAAGTAACTCGACCAGAATACGCTTCGTATGTGATTACACAGCTGCTCCATGTATAAGCCCGGTTTTACATGGCATCCCATGCAGTTACTTTGGGGGTTTGACGGAACACTGAACAGGGTCGAATATGACGTCCATGCCTTATGTTACATTCTCTATTTATTGAACACCTACTAGAAAACTGCTTTCGGCAAGTAAGTCAGTAACTTTGCATATTCCTGGTCTGAACTGATAGAAGGCAAATCAACTTGACAGGGAAAAAGAGATAGAGGAAATAAGTCACATTTTAAGACAAATGTCTCGCAATTTAAAACAAATGTATGGTATTAGCAAGTACTGGCGACTTTAAACTTTCACTATACTATAGTATCGGTTAGACGGAAATAAGGAGGAGAATTCCAGCACAAACATACCACCAGATTACAGATGAATGGAGTGGGGTTTGAACGTGAACGTCTAATTCGAAGAATGAGTTTGCGAATCTTGCTAAAATGTGGTTCAACATAAAGGTAGACTGAGAGGTCAGAATACAGGTTAACATGAGGATAGCGGAAGTATGGACATTCACTGAGAGGAATGTTAAAGGATTCAGGCTTCGGAGATGGCCTCAGTCGAAAAACACAACAAACTGACTCCTGACATTTAGGTAAAAGACCATTTTCAGACGGTCATTTTCAGGCTTGATCTGGACCTTCCCTGGGACCCTGGAAATCAAAATCCTTTTTTAAAAGGACGCCGACAACAATTTTATCGGCGGCGTCGACAGTTCGCATGAGCGGTCGTTGGGCAATCGTTGGTGTCAGTATGCAGCGAAGACCGGTTGGGGGTAAGATGGCACCTTAAAGTACCGAACAGTTACTGGAAGGAAGGATAACTTCATAATTACCGAACCGGACAAAATGCGTACAGAAAGAAGAAAAATCTGTTAACCAACAGACAATCTGTCCGGGAGAGTAGTATTCGGATGATTTGCGAAGGACAAAGAGGCCTGGGATAGTGTCGAAGGCAAAGGAGTGGTTGAGAGATGCGAGCGCGTATGCACGGCCTCTCCTGTGTAAGTCTCAGAAGATAGTCGGAACCACCAGAATGCCGCGTCTATGCACGTGTGAAGATTGCAGGGGTCCTAGACATGCGTAGAGGACGAGATGACAGGGTCTAAGGCAACTTTTTAAGTAAACTTCAGAAGTGATCATCATCAAGGAGTATAAGGAAGGATGTGGGCACAAACCCATTGTACCCTATAGGAGCAGGAATGATTATGCCAGCACACTGGGTGTCATGTGTATTTGATTCCCTGAAGGGCGGGTCTGGACTAAAGATGTGTTCGCACCTTTGATTCAGACTGCCACTGGCTACGGATGCTTAAGCTTTGTCGGCAGCATATCTTGACATTTTGATGTTCGCATGTGACGAGACGAGCGACTGATCCTTGAGATGGGCGTGAAGTAGTTCCAACTGAGGCAGTCTTGCGCGGCATAGATCCCACTGTGTATTCACACAAGACAGCAGGACACAGTAAATTGGGGAAACAGCTGGGTGTAGGCCAATAACATCCCGATTAACCTATCATTAATTGGCTTGAATTCGCAATCATTTGGACACCATTGTAAAACTCAGATTTGCCAAGTTGTTCATCAAAACGTCAAACACTTGAATTCGCTATTCTGACCACCTACACCCGAAAACAGTACAGGCACAGCAGTTCCGTCCAGTTTGTCGTGGTTAACGTACGTTGGGGAGTTTCATTTATTTTTTCTTTTAGAAGAGAGAGTTGACAGATTCTCTGAACGCAATGGTAATTTCCATTTTTAAATGGGATGTGCCCGAAATGCCTTTCGACCACTTAACCAACACATTCTTTTTTGGAGCACAATTGTTAGTCACCAACGGAAGTGATAAGACGTCTGCCGTACATCTGTCGACACAGTTTGGAAACAGGATCAGTTCTTTGGCCGATGAGCCCTAGAATATCAGGACCAGGTTTAAAATTCAGTACCAAATATAAGATATTTGTACGTTGAATTTAGGACAGTAGCACTAAACCCACCAAACAGACGATCGACAACTCGTCCAAACCATATCATCTGTTGATTTAGATAGCCCCAGATACACTTACAGAGCTGTTATCATGTTTGCGGACTGTACGTCTAAGGCAAAGCATTAAAACATTGCCACGACTATAGTTCTGAAACAGACGGGAAGGAAAACCTTCAGCTTTGGCCTATCGTACACAACAGTCGTTCAGTCTCATTGACCTTAGCGGAGGAGTGATTGGACAAATGTCTCGCACGCTCAGACAACCGCACCGATAGGAATACTGCATTCTTAAAAAACTTGACAAAGGCTTGCTGAGTCAACCTCGGTCTGAATTTTTCTGTTTGACATCAGTTTAAGTCCGAAGTATTTGGGATCGGCAAGCATGATTCGCGCGGAGCAGCTCGGCTTGTATTGGAATGTGACTTGATAACACCCCAGTTTAATCAGCCCTGACGGAAGAATATAGGATACGAAATTATGCGCGTCCACGCTAGGAGGGTGATGTCGTTAGTCAATTCATGGTAAATTGGGTGCAAGTTTGTCACGACGAGGAAGAGGATCCATACCTGTCAAGCATTTAAACGAATTTTAAACAGACAGGAGAGAGCACACGTGGAGCAGTAATTGCTCATTGTTGCAGTTTTGGTTATCAAGCCGTCTTAGTTCACTCATAGTATCGGGAAGTCGAAACAAAATCAAGATTCGAGGATGCCCTACAGCAGATGTTCTATTTCATGAAATATTAATCGAAAGTGTGAACCGTGTTTTCGGTTAGAAAAGATCACCTAAGTTGGGTTGTAGGACTAACTGTGTTGCAGCATAATCACAAGATATTTCAGTCACGTCAGGATACCGGTTTTTGGACGAGCTTCTTTCTGTACGTTTGCAAAAACCAAACACTGTAATGAATGACTATACACGTAGTATTGGTTTTTCCTATCAATTTTTGATGTTCTTACAAATACAAATATATTTGACAGAAAATACACAAAAAAAATTTTGTGCTCTACTGGCAACAAATTACGTCCATTTTCAAAGTTTTCCTCTTCAGAAAACGTGACTTTCGGTTTTAAAAAAATTTTCTCGATTCCCAAAGAATTCTGAACCTTTGAATTTTCAAAAAGTAAACTCAAGCGTATAAAGCAGGGTTGACCGGCACCAGTTCTACGACAAATGCTCTAATGAAGGCAACAGAAGAATGCCTTGTCCATGGACATCACCTCAACCCGTGTTTATACATTCACACTCCTTTATGGAGGCAAGTACGCTAGAAAAACTCGAGAAAAACGGGCAGCTAGACTAGTTGGACCATCGCCTAGGTATATTTCAAATTCAGAAGGCGTATGTCGTGAGGCACCTGCTGGGTAGGGGGTACTCCGCTGACTCAAAATAAATTCCTCGAGTCCCTTACTCGTACGCAAAGAATTTGGACAGTGCGCCATTTAGAGGTAGCCTGTATGTGAAGAAAAAATCTTGATAAGTACATGCAGCTGATAATTCATACTTGCCTAATTCCCACGGTAGGTTTTATAGCACCGCCTACTTACTGGTCCCCCACAGCATTTTGAATTAATTTTCAACGACTAGGCTGCATGTTCTGAGCTATGACCTTGCTGCCTGCATATTGACTATTTGAACACATTGAGTCTACTATGACCTCTTACTCGTTGGTCATCTTACGGGACGTGAAGAATTTATAAGGAAGCAGTCGCAAATTTTGCTGATGTCAGTTAGACCTGTTCTACACGCCTGATTAAAGTTATGACGCTGAAGAAAAGAATTTGTATTTTATAGTTAAAACTATCGAAATATGTTCTACTGGCACGGCTGCTAACCGTTTCTTTTGTAGTTCAACAGTAGAACTCCTGACGAGAAATTAGGAAGTCAGCGGTTTGTCTACGTCCTGTGACAGACGCTGTTGACATGAAGATTCGCCAACTTCCCGTAGTCGGCCATTTGAACCAAAGAAAATTTGCAAAGGTAGAACTCGAAATCAAGTAATATTTTGTCGCTATACGTCCCAAGGTAAGAAGATAGCACAGCTTCGGCCAACATAGGCTCTTTTCGGCCAGGTCAAATAGCCAGTAGGACTCGGTTTACGTGAGGCAAATGAAATTCACTGTGTGTGCATTAGGATGTCTAGACGGCTCCTGTGTTTAAAACGGACAAACATGTCATGACCTTAAGACACGTCCCGACTAACGTGAAATTTGTCTCAAAAGGTGGTACCAACTGCACAGACGTAAACTGAAATCTGGGCATTAGACACGCTCCATTCGGCAATATTACTGACTACCTTAGGCTTGACTTCGTAACCCTTTAGAAACGAATGTGTTTCATCATCACAGTAGGGAATCACCTTGCCTACATATTAACAGTAAAGTACTCAATGCGAAATCGGGAAGCCGCGGTCCGAATCCGTCCGGTGACACGTTTTCAGGCTGTTTCCCTGTTTTCCACAGTCCACCACCATGAATAGCCTGATTAACCAACCTTTTGCTTCTAAAATTTCGCAGATAAGATAAGCAGTTGTCAAGTTTTTGGGAAAGTGATGTTTTAGCATTTTTTTTGTTCCTGATGAACAGGAAGCCCATATATTTCCCAAGCACTTGCGAGCCTTTCCAGCAAGATTCGTTTTTTATTCCAGCCCAGAGTTATTCATACGTCCCCGTTGTATTACATTCGTGTGCTCGGGAAAGCAATTGAGAACGGTAAGCGAATCTTTTCCGGTTATCCGTTTGTTAGCAAGTGTTCTTTGGCTTTGTTGGTTATAATTGTAATTATTCTTTTCAAAAGTGACTTTCGACTTATCACGCTGAAAAAAAATCATCGAAATTTCCCTCCTTGCGTTATTCATATGCCCGCGAAGTAAAACCAAGGTGCAGATGAGCTTAAAATTGTTTTCTGATGAGAGTCCTTGCTGAATTTATAAGTGAACACGATCTGGCGACAGCCAACTATCTATAAAATTTCTGATGTATGACATCTTAAGAATGAATGACTTAGACTTAATTAACAGTGAAGTAAATCGCCGACTTTTAGATTTTCGTGAAGGGCCACGGATTTTTAATTCTCAGTGTCCACGTCGTGGATCTTTCTTTCTAACGGTCTAATTAAGTGTCTGGCGAAGAAAGACCTCAGTTAAAAGTTACGCTTAGATCCTACTGACGAGATGCCGAGACGCATAAAATAACAAGTGAAAGCCAGAAGGACAGGAAAAATCGAATGGTTGTTCTTAGTTTGCCTAACCTGATAAGTCGCATTCCATATATATAAATATATATTTCGAGTTAGAACCATTAGAAACTGAGTCAGTCAGTCTAAAAACCAACTAAAAATTTATTTTTTTGACTACTAATTTACGCAGCTGTGCTACACCAACTTCAATCAAAAGTGTCTACAGTAATGATAACTTCACCCACTTCCTACTGATAATCCAGCCGAGAACTCTAATTTATGTCATACTTGATGGCTCACCCCTTGATAACTGAGTGCTGACAGGTAGTTTGGGATGAATTTTGACAAACTGTGAGACATGCAGATGGAAAATAGGCGCATTCGAATTGCTGGAGTCCCGTGTTTGTAAGCATTTCGCAACAAAATTGAAAAATTGCCTGAAAGTTACCCGCGAACATAACGCGAAGGCGGAAAATTCAGTCCGAGGCTTCCCTTATGAAACTTACGTTTTTATGACTGCGACGAAAAGCATACGGGTAGAATTTTGCACATTGAAAAAAGTTTCCCAGACAGTTCAGTAGTTCACTTCTGGCTTACTTGCCAGCTAACGCTTGACTGGAAAAAGTCATGTACCGGACCCGCAGTCTTTGGGCGTTGAACAGTTTGGACAAACTCTGCACTCTTAAGCCATGAGGTGCATTCTGCTGGCTTCTGTGGTTGGATATTTAAAAACCCATTGAAACGATGTTTATCCGAGGTTTCTTGATTGTACTGGATACGCGAATGGAGGGGGACGGAAGAGAAGGGTGTCATCCACTACTGCAACTGTTACTACTAATTTCTCTCAGATCCTAAGTTTCAGCTTTTGCGGGTGATCAGCTCAAAAAATCAATTTCGTCAGCAAGCGGCGGGAGACGATACTAACCTGGTCAGCAGTGTCCTACAGTTTGTCCGTCTCAATCCAGAAATATCGGCTATCAAATTGGGCGCTCCGCGATGGACAGAGGATCATCATTTTGGATGGGTGCTGTCGATATTTTACAATTCCATAGTATGACCGTCGTGATTCGTGTGTGGACAGTTCTTTCCTTAGTGAAGTTTGGCACGTGACTAAATATAATATATCTGTGGTAGAAAGGTTTTACATTCCATCAAGCAGACTTGCAGATGCAAACGCAATCGGCATCTTAACCGACTCTGCGAATGTTGGCTGTATTCAACCTTGCTCTCTCCAATCCGTGTTGTTTAGATTCCAGTTTTTAATACCTTTCGAAACTCTATCCTACCTATTCTATCAAGGCCCTTTTTACGGATACTGAGAAGTATTGAACGACTGTTGCAAATGTTTTGTCTTATTACTTTACTTTGACTCATTAGAAGGGGTCTCTTAGATTTAGCTTGCCTTCACTACCCACTTATTATTGGCTTAGCATCAAACTCTCCTTGGACTTTTTTGTCTTTATTGTGAGTGAAGACAGCAAGCGGAGGGCGGAAACTCCAGAATACTTGGTTAATTTTCCAAAGGTGTACTTATCAGTAATGGGGTCAGGAGAGATTTAAGAATGTAATGGCTTTGCGACTCATAAAGGCCGCGACTTTATCAAGCGACCTTTCGAACTGAACAGGGAGAAGTTCAAAAGATCTGATTCAGTGCCGTTCATTCCTTGACGTTCATTTGCCTGACTCTGTTTTATGTTATTTCTCAACAAAAGACTTTGGAAAATTGTTGTACTCAGTTTCTGGAGAGAATCTTGGTTTCCTGCAGAACAGTGTATTTTATGTAACTTTTGTTGGAGCTCAGGTTTATTTAGCCTTCTAGAAGTTGGAAAAATCTCCTGGACGGATTCGGTGGTTTCGTGTTTAGTATCCGTAGAATAAGAAAGCGACTGGACTTTCGATTTGCGTCTGTGCACATCACGCGCAAGGGTAATTTGTGGATCAATGGGGTGAAGTGTCACATGCCAGAACAAGGTCGCTGAGGGATTTACTGTGGACTCTACATGGTTAGTCGTTGGGTCACATACTCGCGTCCGCCTCACGGCGCATATTCAAGACTGCAGAGTGGCCAAAATATGCCAAAAGTCTCGTGTTGGTTTTTCTATCAAAGCTAATTAACTCTTTAATACCACTGAGTTTACATCGTTTCCAGAATACGCTTCGGTACTGCGCAGATCAACAAGTTGGCTCGGGCCCCTGCGTTTCGTATATTTTATGTGAAAGAGCGGAGCAATGAGTGCTCGCTCTGTCTTCTGCAAATTTTCTATTCAATGGATCCATGGGAATAGTTATCCAGTGGTTAAATTTGCCATGTGTTTCTATCTTAATTATGGAAATGTCGAAATATAAAAAGTGAGCTAAAACCTCGGGTTACTAGAGAAGAGGAATTCTCCAATGTTAAGATAGAAAAAGTTAGAAAGACCCTTCAAACAGTCTTGAAAACAAATTTGGTTGCGGCAAACTTGAATTTTGATTAAAACAGGTGCCTACAAAAATAAAATTTCACATTTTTGAAAATCGATAAGAAATCACCGGGAGAACGCCGGGGGCCCACCGATGAACTGAAACCCTCTCAGCTGTGTTCTGCAGCGGAATTACGCCGGTGAAACTAGTGTCTGAGCTCTCAGCTAGTACCTGCACTGTCAAGTGGGGTATGTCGTTCTACATACAGTAGGTGGGCTAACTCATGAAGTGTCAACCGAAATTCCGAAATGTGTTTTCGCTTTGAAAAGATAAATTAAGTAGGGTTGTAAAACTAATCAGCCTACAGCATAATTTCATAGTAATTCAGTTACCGCTGGCTGCCGGCTTTCGGAAAAACCTCCTTCCGGCTGCATGCAAAATGTACACTCTGCAAAAAAGACTACATAAGTAGCATAAATTTTTCTCATTGATTTTGAAAACCGAATTTTACCCTTCCTCCGAGTATAAGATTGGAAGAAGACGTAATTTTCAACCGAATGAACGAGAGAGTGAATAGCTTTATTCATGTTTTCCATGAAATATAATTCGACTCTTAGGGACATCGAAAATCAATGAGAAGAACTCATGCTACTTGAGTAGTTATTTTTACATGCAGCCGGAAGGAAGTTCCTTCGAAAGCCGGCATCCTGCGGTAACTGAATTACCATAAAATTATGTTGTAGGTTGATTAGTTTTACAACATCACTTAATTAATCTTTTCGAAACGAAAACGCATTTCGGGATTTCAGTTAACATTTCATGAGTTAGTCCACCTACTGTATGTATATAAGATTGGCCGCCTATTGTCAATTTATCAATATTATGCGGTTACTCCACCGACGCTGGTGGATTCCGGCTGAAATATTCATATCAACTTTCGGACTTGGTATATTCAGCCTCATTCCGAATGAATTACTCCAAGTTAGCGCATTAATTTCGGAGGAAAAGAAAAGACTGAAATTTCAAAACTGGAACATCTGCCAGAAAGCAAAAAGAAAGCGTTGAGAAACCCACCAGTGAAACGAACCCCTCACAGTTGTTTTACGCTGCGGCAGAATGCTGATTAAACATGTGTCTTTACTTTTATTTCTTACCTGTGTTGTCAATATGGTAAATCATACAATAAAAGACATGGTCTCTACACGTCCACAATGTTCACACCCGTTATCCACATTGGTGTTTTTTACAAGCATTTAGGTAACATTGCGTGGAACGCAAATTAGTGAATGGTGCAATCTCTAGCAAATTGAATTCTACACCTATTTCATATTAGGTATAGTGTGTACCTGCGGTCTTGACCGGTACCAGTATAAAAAATATAACTACTACAAGTTCTTTCCTTTAAGCTAGCTTCCTCTCAGGGTTTATCATCCTACATACTTATACTCGGAGCTCTGGGCAGTCGTGCTGTGTGCCTGTTTGTTGTGTGGATAACTTCGCGCTCAATCTCAGTAGGCTGCCAGTTGACAAGTCCCTTCTGAAGTTCGGCACCAGTGAGTCATCGGTCAGACCCAGCCCAAGAACCCTCGACTCAGTCAAAATACGCAGGTTTTGCGTTTCGGGATGCACGTGTTGGTCGGGAAGAGGAAGACTTCGATCAGCCCGAGGCAACTGTTGACCTCTATAGCTGCTAGCATCTTTCCCATTCTTACCGGCTGAGAAAGTGATAGTAACTTTTTTTTAAACGTCATCTTAAATTGACGAGCTAGTGAACATCCTTTACTTCAAGCGGGGGCTAGCTCACTACTGTCCTGAGTGTCAAAACAGCTGCTACCCGCCTACCCTAGATAATGCATGCGTAAACTTCAGGGGATGAGCCAGCTTTTGGACGAAGACGGAACTGAACGCAAGAAGAGGGTCGGGTGTCGTTTAGCTGGAACAGACCTAGTCCAAGAACCGTGTTGCTTTCTCTTGCTGATGATGGCCGTGACGTCGTATGCACAGGGCGTGGACGAATGAAGACCTTTAAGTGGTTTCAGGGCTCTAATGAATGTACACAGCTAAGTCATCTTATTCTACAGGTTTATGACCGTTGACTGACACTGCCTAGGCATTTACGCGTAAAAGTAGGAACATTTTACTACTACGAGCATTCAAATGGCGTCATTTATAGAAATATGAGTGAGGCGGACGAACGGCCACAGGAAGAATAGGGGTCAGGGAGCTTTAAAACAGAAGGAAGTACTCGTCATGCCGAAAGTCGATAAAAAGATATACAACGCAGCAAATTAACAGTTTTCTGGGAGGAAAGTCTTTTGCGTGATATCCTCCTTCAGAATAGATTTGTTACTTCATTCACAACCAAAGCAATTTCGCTGGTTGCTCCAGAAGCACCCGCGATCAGCAAACCCACACCGCTATGGTTTGCAAAGAAAGTGGTTGCATAAACGCGCAAGTCAAATCTGGAACTCGGAGTAAGAAACGTCGTTTCCAAACTACAAACCTCGGCTTGTCCCAGATTATGCTATTTATGCCTAAAAGGGTCGGCCTTTTGATTTTTGAGTAGTTTTGACTACTGATCCTTTAAAACCCTTTGTCATATAATGGAAAACGTGTCAACATGTACTGCCTTTTTGTGGATTTCAATAAATCCTTTTATTGCAGCCAAAACAAAAAGGACTGGAACAGAGGTGAACACATTTCAGTAGTGTATTAATCCTTTCCCCTCCAAATAGCCTGGAAAACAAAAATGTTCAAGAAAGAAGCTTTTCACCTATCGATAATCACAGGTGGTGCCAGTTCTTGTCAAAAAAACCATTTACGTGCTGTTAGGAAGAGCAAAGGACTGTTTGCCGACATCAGAGAAACTCGCATATGCGAACTTTGGTTGAAGCCTTCAGGGAAGCGCACTTCATGTCTGTATGCTCACATAAATCAATAGTCGTACTGGACAACTGAATAACTGGGCGTACAGTAGTGGCGGCACTGCGCAAAGACTAACAGTGTGTTTTCTAGAGAACATGATTTGAGAGAATCTGTGATAAGCATGCACAAGTAATCACTCGAAGGAATGATCGTATGCGAGTAGAATAATGCACAACGAAGCAGAGATGTCATTTTTTGGAAAAGAATTCGTGTACGTGAATGGTCACGCCGCACTCAAAGGGATTTCGTGCATACGGTGTACCCTAGGAGGAATGTGTTCAACTAATAGTAGCAGAAATTTAATTACAGATTTCTAATGTGCAAGCGAATTAAAGATACCATCGAGCAGAAATACAGATGATGCATGTAAATTACTTTTTTCCTCAATTTAATCCAGAAAAATGAAAAAAAGTCAAATTCTCGGCTTTAGAGCTGTTCCTGAAACAGAGGCAAATTGAAGCCGGAGAACTTAGTGTTTTTAACTAAGTTAAGAATACAGTGTTTCCGCTTGGATTATATAGTCCCATCTGTCAGGGTTTTCAGCCGTCCGACGGAGGAAACCTTCTCAGCAATGTGTAACCTTTGTCCGGTATCAGACCTCTCCCTGTTAAGAGGAAAGCACTCGTGTGGAGGTATTGTTAGAGGAGTTTTTGCGTTAAAGTGCAATGCTGGGAAGCTGTCCTTTTTCTGCAGTCATAATGTAACACAAGGAGAAGTCTAAAATGCAATATATGTTTAAATGTGTGTTCGGGGGTTTCTTTCTAAATAACAGGAAATGCCGTGGTTCGATCCTATTAGAGTTCGTTTGAACCACCGTCGTCACCAAGGATTTTTATTCACTCGAGCGACTGCCTACCTACAAGCACTTTGAACTTAGGGCATCTGCCTCCAGCTTAACGTTCCCCTCCAAGAAAATAAAAGACAGTATTGGTCAACAGTGAGTGTACTAATGCGTTTACGTTGTCATAGTCTCAGCTTTGGAGCGAAAGTTCGGTGGCGGCCAACTAGTGGGTTGAAATACGGCAGGACGACATAATTCGCAAAACCGATACCCTGCGCTTTTCCAAAATGTAAGTCGCATTATATTACTCATGGCACAGAAAGTCAGTTAAATCGATACCGGAAAATATGCTCTTAGACTTGAAACAATCCGGGGCTGTCGGTAGCACGAATAAGTTCCGTCAGTTTCCCTGGCAGATTTCGAACGGCAGTTCACCTGTCGATGATCAATTTTCGATGATAAAGAAAATGCTTTCCGGAGTTACCCTACTCGCCAGCTGAGGGCACCCAAGCGATACCTCAGTCAAAACTGGTCTGCGGAGTCCACATCTAGCAGCGACTCTTAGTGCTCTGCCATTAGTTGACAGTAATGATCCGGCACCCTCGGACCGCCGATGAGGACGGACTGCCGGGAGAAGCCTCCAGGATCGTTTCTGAGCTTACGACCGAGTAACACCAGGAGACGGTTCAGCGTGTGTGGCACACTGACTACGCTCAGAAACCATAAGAATAAGGGTGAGGAGGCCTACTAATGCAACCACGGAATCAGCTGACTGATCGATCTCACCATGAAGATCACTGTTAGTACCGTTCTTAACAGCTCCCATTCATGCAGAGACAAACTGAATGGCCGTTGCGACCCTAGCAGACGATTCGTACGTTATGTGCTCAGCACGGAACGGACTCAAAAGAAGGAAATTGCTTTTGACAGATGACTACTGTACGTTTCCTTCATTTCAGTGCAGCCTTCAACGCAGTCCACTGAGGAGTTCTTTGGGAGACCACAGAGGCTGACGATAATTTCCTCAGTTTCCGAGACTGTGCTCCGTCCGCGCCGATGATCTTAGGGTGGTAAGATTGTGCGGCAATCCATACTTTCGAAGGATATGGTGGAAAGCCATCCTAAACTTCTGTTTGGAGACACCACCAGGTGGTAGTGTTGCAAAATGCTGCTGTCACTAATGACTCTGTCATGCAATTCTTGACACGAAGGATTACTCACTCGCGAGACCACCTCTCCAAACCCTGCCCAATTGGAGCCGTTGCTGTGGCAGATAACTGAAAAAATGTAGGGATGTAGTTGACTTGGACCTGACGCCGGGTTGGTTCTTCGGAAGCCTAGAGTCTCGAATTTAAGGACGGTAAATACGAAAGGTGTAGCGACATGTCCAACCTAAGTCTTCATTTTTGACTGCAACGGATTCTAGCAATGTATCGCGTGCACTATGAAGCTATTATCTGCTTGAAACCAGGCACTTTTGACAGCTGTGAAGATAAAAAGGATCTCAAAGGCTTCTGAGGCAAAAAAATGTCATTTGCCGCCTTTCTTTAAAGGGTGTGAAGAAAGCAACATAACAAGAAAGTGAGAGACAAAGTTTCCATTTTTACTTGAATCTTTTTGAGTGATGAAATGCTGACTGATCATGTATTTAGTAAGCTCGAACCAGTTCTTCAGTTATAAATGCATGTTTTACAGACAAAAGTCGCCTTTAAGCACTCATACATACTTGTGCATCTGTATTTATCACCCAAAGGATAGCTATTACTTGTACGAGGCAAAAAACTGAGCACAACGTACACATCTATCTGCTCTTATTGATAACCCTGGGGTTTCTCGGTTGTGCCTTTCACAGGCCCCATTTTGCCCTAATGAGCAAAGTAAAGAGACATATGCTTCGAAAGGAGACTAGAAGGCGAGCCTTGAATGTTGTTGCTGATGCCGCTACCACTACTGCTGCTAATGATGATGAGGAAGCTGTTGCTGTTGCTGATGGTTAGTATGATGATGGTGTATAGACACATGTAGTCATAGGTATTTTGAAATCGAATGCGTCTTTTGAGAAAGCAGGAAACTTTACTGGGTAAAGTTCCGACGCTGATTTTTCTGGTAGTCGTCAGTCGTTAAGCAAATATGCTTAAAACAGTAAACATTTAAAACGTACTTAAACAATCGGTACTTGCTAGGTGTTTGCACCAGAAAGTGGCCGCCGCGTGCGTCGCTATGTATCGATTGCTTTTCTTCACTCCCACTTTTGCTTGAGATCTTTGTACATGGCATCTAACTGAAGATGCACGAGTCATTTGAACGCATGGTTTCGACATTTTGCGGCATGACAGACACCAAGGACGTGAGTTTTGTCCTAAATGAAAATATGTTTGATATCCAGGGCATGAATGGCTACTTGGGACAGGTGGTCTAACCCCCTAACTCCCAGCTGATGCTCGTGGATGCGTGAGGATGCGATTTTCCTGTTCGGCCAAAATATACGACATCTCAGGCGCCGCATGGGATCTTACGGACGACTTATTTCTTATCAAGATGGCTAACCCCGCGGCCGGTTTCTGGAGCAAACACCGAGCATGCGTCAGTTTTTCGAAAAATTAACTGTTTTAACACATTTGCTTGACGTCTGACAACGACCAGGGGAACCAGCTTCGGAAATTTTCTCAATAAAGTTTCCTTCTTCTCTCAGACAACGTATTTGACTTCAAATTATATTTATTGGGATGCCTGCCTTCTAAATCATATGCATGCATATAAGGAGCTGTTTGAGACCAAACCTAGCCATTTTAGGATAAAGATTGGCAGTAATCCGAATTGGTGTTACGATAGATCCGCGTTGCGACTTTCAGATGGAGGGCCTTTCCTTCAGTTGGTTCGGTCCTTAGGTACCGCAGTTGATAAGACAGCTACAGTAAAAGAATGGTAAATATTAGACTGGTTGCCCAAAAGGCGTCCTCTGTGCTCCGATTGCACATTGTATATCTTCCCTGCGGACCACTTTTGGATGGTCGGAATGACACCAGCCTAATTCCCAGTAAAGCACTCGAGCGAGATAATTATTTTTGCGCTGGTGATCACAAGTAACAGTAGGCAAAGGGTTTGAACACCAAAGATTGATCGAACTCCTGACAAAAAGGGAAAATTCCTCATTTGCTATAAATTATGGGTCTGAGGAAATTATTGCATTTGTTCACAGCATCACGTAGTGTTATAGGACTCTAAAATTTCACAATTCACCTGTACATAGCTTTAGTAACACTTGTCAATAGACATTTGACATCTGAATATACCAGATATAAGACTTCTTGCTCGTTTAATATGAGCAAGGCCTTCGTAAGTGACATGTGACAAGCTCCCACTTAGAAACGAATAAACTACAGAACTTTGAACACAATGCCGTACGAAGGCCTTGTTCGGAATACTTAGTGGATCGGTATTCTTGTTCAGCTCATAATCCCCACAATTTTATAAAACTGACAAACTGGAATAACCGTATCTACCGTAGTGGTCTTCGGTCATCAGTGATACCTCTGTCCGCGACCGGGAGGGCTCAGGACGCAGACAGAGACTTTTTGACCAGTGAGCACTGAAGAACCACCCAATCATTGAGCCACGGCCTCGTGCCTTATTGTCTGTGATCAGGAATACGAACATCTCGAATAAGTGTCGCTCAATGATTCATCATGATCTCTGAAGGACAAACGAATGACATCTTTTTGTATCCGGACTCTGGTTTAGGACCCTATCGGTCGGTCGCATGCCAACAGCCCTCGGCTCCATGGGGTCTCGGTTGGGATGTGTCGGCTTGTGACTGCAACCAAGCCAGAAACGGCCATTCAAATCCCCACCTGCTGTTTCTGGCAATACAGGTTGAGTTCATGCAATCGGAAGACAACTCCGAACGCGAATGGCCGAACACGCTGCAGCGGTGCAGAGAAATGACGCTTGCTCTGAAGTTGCGCCTCATTCGAGGAGATCTGAGTATTGCTATTAAAACAAAAAGGGGTATTCCGATCTCCCTCTCATTTGTCGGCAGATCATTACACCGTCCATTTTCGGAGCTGCGCGAGGTTCCTAGGCCGAAACTCCACGGTAAAGGGTAACACGCCTTCTCAGCGCTGTATACAAGTAAGTTCTGCAGATGTCACTACAACGCACTATCTAGACGCACTTATCATTGTCCTCGCCTTCCAGGTGCCCTTTCTATGCACAAATCTAACTCCTTACGTCTGCCTGTAGACTTTTATCGTTTTCTACCACCATCATTCCTATGCGCAAAACCACTGGATTCCCAACTGCTATATTAATATACACTCTTGACAAGGAATAGTGGAAAATGTTCGCTTACGTAAACTAGCTTATTCAGTTAGCTGGAAAGCAATTTTTATGATCATTGGACAATTGTCTTTCCTTCTAGGTCATTGCAAGTTGACCAGCTTTTATTTCCGGCTTCCGTGAGTTAGACCTTCTTCCAAGTGGAGGTACAAGGACTATCCACCTCTGAGCAAAATCACGACAGTGACACAATAATATCGCTACAGACACATCAATCACATGTTGAAACAATAATCGGTGACGCCTCTAGTTCCGTTTGGGAATGGGAGGTAATTCGACGTACATCTATGTGGCGTCATTATGCAAACTTATTCAAAAAAGACGCAGGAAATAACGCCCTTAATTTGGTGATACCCTTATTAATCGTAAATGTTAAACTAGAAAACACGCCAGCGGCCAAAATATCACTTTCGTCAACATATTCCGGGCGGCTCTGTTAACATCTGTTCTTGAATATTAATCACCGGATTAATTGAACACGTCTTCTCACTGTCATCCAGCAGCGGAAGCATTTTGAAAAAGTAAATATCAGAAACAGACCTCTAAAACCCCAGTAAGCTGTTCTAAGTTGGCAAGGCCAATATTTTGTCAGACGCTCAATACCTCGTACTGCTACTGCAGCAATGCCTGCGTTGATTCAGTTTTAAGAAGTCGCTCAACTACTGCCACATCAGCCAAGTCCACTCTAGAGAGCGTTGTTACTTCCGAATTTGTCTGCGCAGGCGAACCCAGAAGTCTTCACCATGTTTCAAAATGGACTGGGGAAGAGCATGGGTGCACTTTCTATGGGACCGGAGGACGCCCAAACAAACTGAGCAGTATGATCCTCTCCCATAGTTAGTTGGCAAGTAACCGTCACTTGTCCTCACATGTCAACGAGAGCTTTCTGCCCTGGAAGTCTACGTTAATATAGCATTTTCACTGAGCCTTGCTCCTCTGACAATTCACTACCTGGCTATCTCTCTCTCCTACCTCTCAGAGGTCTGGCAAACTGTCACGCTTCGTCCACGGCGTTGTATGCGTCCAATGACTGATGCCTCCTCGCGTTGTTATGTCCGATTGTATGACTGACTTGTGGTTGCTAAGCGACAACTGTGGGCGCTCCGTCCGACATACTCAACCGCCTGCCCATCCATGTTATTTTTTAGGGCTTTGCAACCAATTTCTCACTCACGAACACGATGGGATATTTTTTACCTAATTATCTAACATCTACGCTTTCCACACATTCACACACACACACACACACTCAGTGGAAGAGACATTCGTGATCAACAAATTACGTTTATGTGTAAGTGGATGTCACAGTCCCCAATATCGTCGTTTTGTCTCGAGAAGTACCACCGTCGGGGACAGTGAAGGCCAAAATGATTATTTACGATTTATCTGAGATCATCAGGCAGTCGCATGCAAGTCTCCAGGCATGAAGACCCGAGGTCGACGCGGTGTTTTGTTGGACTTTTGGCTAATGTTCGGTTATCCAGCTACAACCCGGCCTTACCTAAAGCACAATTTTCGCACTTATGCAAGGCAAAAAGGCGCTCTCGTGTATGAAGAAACTTCGCCGTAATAACATGTAAAACACCTCGACCCTTAACACTTGACGCTGTTTCATTGTTCAGAAGGCCTCCAGAAACTCCAACCTAGTCCAAGATCTTTCTCAGTAGGGTCGTTTGGAGGCCACTTTTAGACTACGAGATATCGCAACTTTGGAAATGAGAAGACTTCGCGTTCAGAACTGCTACCTGGAACTCGCCTGTTCGCTTCTATCAGCAGACTTCGCGTGTAAAACATCCACATTTCTTAATAAAGTAACTCCCTCCTCTTAAATGCATTAACTGTATGACTCGGAATTTTCGTGAAACTTACTCTGCCTTTTGCAAGTTGCCTTGTAGTAGTTTTTAGATCTGTACAGTGTTTCGTCATACTTAAAGGCATTTTACCCCCAAGCAAATGAGGTCGAAAAATTGCAATAAGCACTGATGGCCAGATTTTGTTCTCATCGTTTCGAAAGTCGCGAACGTCGATGTCCACCCGGTACCCGCATCAGGGACGGTGACTTGCACATGAGCCAGCTTATAGTGGTAGCAGACTTGCGCAGTATCTACCGCAGCCTCTCCTCCCTCATCTTCCTAGGTCCGATGTGAAGACTGAGTCAGGAAGACCGGAGACGAACCCGTCCAGCGCGTGTCCTACGAGTGGGCGCTGCATAGGCAAATTGTGCTTAAATTAGTTTATAGTGTTAGCAGACTTGTGCAACATCTACTATACGCTCTCCTCCCTCCCCCGTCAGACTCCGATGACAAGACAATATCGAGAGGATTGGTAACGAACCCGACGCAGTCGCTGACGAAACTAAACAACCCCTCTACGCGTTCCATGCACGCTTGTTCCACTCACAAGGGATCAGGATTTCACACAACACGAAAAAGGGGGACGGCTCAAATTCCATTCGAGTAGGAGTGCCACAGAGGCCACATCAAGGGCGAGCCACTGTAGTCCAACTTTCCGTCCTGAGGGGATGACCGAGTTATCCCTTCAATCAGCAACCTTCCAAGCCATGATTTTTAACATGCCAGATTGTTCATATTGAGCAGTACGTGCTGTGTTCCGTAGGGAGGAGTCCCCAGAGTCAACTTTATTCTCCCTCCCCTCTTCCAGAAACCAGCCCACTATCCGAACCTGTCGACCATCTGATTGCACGCAAGTGGTGTCGCGGCGTGAGCCTGCGTCCAGACGTGTAACAATCCCCCCCCCCCCCATGTACCGCATTTCTTATGAGCTCCGAGAACTCTGCACAGCCCGGTGATAGGGACACAAATATTGTTATACGGACGTGGCGTTAATAGACATATCCTGAGCAAAAGACATGCGGCAAAATTATCCGGGGTCACCAACGCGCCTCTGCTAACGGTCACAGCAGGAGGTCCTGCTGCATTTTTCAGGTGAGCCAGTCCTTCAGTCCGTTAGTCCTAATGGTCAGAGGGCTCTGGGTAGGGTGAGTAAGTCAACAGAAGTGAAGAGGCGAGTTCCAGGTAGTAGTCGCGGAGAAGGAGACACGATCGCTGGAATAAGTGCTTTATAAGCCTGACGTTTCGGTTTCTCATTTGGATCCATAATCAGAGACAGAGCCAGATAAGGGTAGTGGATCACCCAGGTGCTGCCATATTTAGAGGATGTAGTTACTACGCCGCTACATGCCTATCAGAGTTGGCATTTTCCGAGTGCATTACAGCTCGACTGGCCAGATGTTGAAGTATGCCGTTGCTATGCGCCTGCATACCGGTCAAGATTATCGGCTCCCACGCCCATCCCACACCGCCGAGCGGCTGACTACCGGATTTCGTCATCCGTGTGGATTCGTAAGTGGTTTGGCTCGCCGACATTGGAAGCCGGAACCGTGGTTACTTTCGTGGACTTTGCCTGTGAAGTTGGTCGTGTTCACCAGTATTCCCTGTGGTCAATCGTGCTACTTGATGGCGAGCAACGGAACTTTCTGTCATTCATTCAACCCTACTGTCACCTGCCAAAAAAAGTGAAGTTTATGTGAATGTCGACAATAAACTTCTTTAGCGTCACCTCAGAAATACGCCAGGGGTGTATCCTCCCACCGATTATTTCCAAATGCATGACAGACTCCTATTCAATGCGCGCTGACAGACCACCCAGGACTTGGAGTCGACCATGCCAGCTTCATTGCGGAGCTTGATGACGCAGATGATGTTACGATGCTTGCGAGTTTCTTTGCGCAATTTAATTGTGCTTCGTTTCAGATGGGCCCGTAGGCAGTCGGAGTGGACCCGAATGTACGCCTCCATAAAGCGATGATTGCCACCTCGATCTACACAAGCACCGATGAGTGAATGAAGGACATGGCACGTGCATTCGAAAGACACTTGTCGTCTCGATCTATTCTATAGACGATTCGTGTCCTTCATACCCTGATTTCATTGGTCACTGTCGTATCCATTGGATGGACATGTAGTCTGTCGGAAACCGAATCTGTTAATTCGCCTTGATCGTTACTCCTAGATTGCAACGAACCGACTATGTGTCCACCCGAACTGAATAAATCCGCTGAAGTTTCATCTGGCCAGAATCCGGGTTTGGTTACCGACGATGTCAATGAAAAATGAGTTCAAACTCGTTTGCGACCCTGCAGTCTTCTGTCTGCGAAGATAGAATACCATCGGATTCATATTAAGTTTGCGATATCTTGGTGACCGACTTCAGGAAAAAAGATTCATTTGTAACGCCGTGAAGATGCAACCCAGAGCCGGATGGCTTAGAAATGACGAACGTCATTGTCTAGGGATAGAACGATTTGTATTTATCAGGCCTGCATAAAGGTTTAAAGGTGGCTGGAAGGAAAAGTATAGGTGGGTTTTGACTCATTGCCGCAGAACGAATAAAAATCCGATTGCGATAACACAGCGAATTCCCTCGGTTCTTGTTCTCTGAGTCTCTTATCGACATTCTATATCGGGGACACACTGCTGTCCTGACAATTTGTCCAAGTCCCAACTAACTTCTTGGTCAGAGGAAATTCTGCCAGTTCGTTGGATTAACAGAGATCTAACTGTGTGGAGCTGAGAGGGGGAGGGGAGGTAATTTGGTTACCAAAGTTTTGTTTGGGGTGGGAAAAAACGACAGAGGATGGAATGTGGTAACTAGTTTCGCTGGAGGAAGACTGTCCGCCATTAGTTTCCTTTTATCTATGTACAAGGGTTCGAGGGATTAGCCCAGGCAAATGGCAGTCACAGAGCCTTTCGTAAGCTCCGATGTGAGCACAGGACCGGTCTGCACATAATGATCGCCGATGTGCCCCCTGTGGCAAGAAGCCACTATCGCAGTGTCCTCTGTTAGTCTACCAGACCTCAGCCCCCGTTTTATGCTTTTAAAGGAAAATCGGCGGACTCGACGTCATGTGAAGGTCTGGCCAAAATAGCACTGGGACTGTTCCAAAACAAAACAAAATTGAAAAATGCGTAGTTCAGGTTGAACAATAAATGCAGACAAAACATTCCCAGGTTAACTGCACACCAAGGTTTTTCCCTGCATCCGGCACCCCTTCAGTTCCCAAACGTTTATTTTCAAATTAAAGTTTTTTTCAGTTTTCGCATTGGTGAATGCTGTTGGAGGCTTATAGTCTAGACTTGTTGGCGAAGCTAGAGGATAAACTCACTTTATTTTTGTTATTATGAGATCCGCGAACGTCTGTTGGGGGAGACTTAGTTCACCTGTACTTTGACTTACCCTGTAAATCCGCAGTAAAATTCACCTGAAAACAATTATTACGAAAACCCACGATTTCAACTAAAGAGAGGACGCTCTGAGTGATGACCCGAAGCAACGAACCATCCCCTCCCAGGCTACTAGTTTTGGAAGTTTTTGGGTTAGCAAGACGCATAGTTCACGGTTATTCTGATTTATCGTGCACATCAGAAATCAGTTGCTTCTATATTGCATATTTCAGCAGGGTGAAGTTGTCATCTTCTCCCGTGGAAATATATTCGGTTGTTTTAAAGAGCGTCCTCGACGAGAACAACCACTGATCTGTTACGACATCGTTGTAATAGTATGACACACAAATCACACCCCTGTGATTAGCAGCTAACTTTTAAAGGAAGTGGTCGGAAACCTGGACTGACAAGTTGCGTCCGTCTCAGAAGCCAAAAACGACATGTACGTCGTCTACGAAGGAGAATCTTGAATTTTAGAAGTTTTAACGCGGGTTCAGCAACTAGCTGTCAGTTTTAGCTCTGCGACTTTGTTCCATTTCGGAAGACAGAGAGAAATACCTGGAGAAACCCCCTCAAACTGGAGTAAAAGTTAATTCCTAACTCGCTATTCGGCTGTTTATTTAATGGCCCAGTTGGAAATAGGAAACCTCTAAACGGGTATTTCCTCGAAAATGTAGACGAATGGAAAGGGATAAACAGTGCGTTTGCAAACATCTAGTTGCTCACCTGCTCTTTGAGCCCGAGTTTTCCCAGCCTTAGAAGCAGCGCACTTTGCCGAACTATTGGTGGAACTAATCATAAACAGAGATAGAATCGGCTTCTCTGCTAATGAGGGACATGATGGGTGATTATTGATTTCTGATGAACACCAAAAGAAGGAAGAGTGGAAAGAAAAGCTGTCTTATTATCGATATCATTATACGATATTAAAGTTGCCGGCAATCATCCAATTCTACGAATTCAATATAAAGATCCGCCCCATGCATGCGGTCGTCATGCGGAAGCGCTCCACTGGACATATCTGGATGAAGAAGAAATTTCACGTCCGTGTAATATGCAACTGCAAATATTCACGCTGGATAAAATACCCAGTAAATCATAGCCTTGCACTTTGAGGAGTTTTCTCAGTCAACGTGGTCTTTGGGAAACACTCAGGTAGCTTTACACAATTAAGACTATTTAGCCGAAGGATTTGATAAACCAATGTTAGAAGACATCGTAAAAGCTTCTTAATAGTCACTCGCTGCGTCAATCACGAACAGATAGTGAACAAAATATAGGGGGTTTAAAGTAATTTAGTCTATTAAGTTCGGTTTCCAGGACCTTATTTTAACAGACTAGAAGGGTATGACCGGGAACAAAAGGAGGAAAAAAAGGTCCGTAACGGTTTCCATCAGATTAAACAAAATGAATAAAAAAAATGCGCCAACAATAAAGCAATAAAGCTGTTCTGAGGATGCTTTTAGATAGATGCGCGAATTATTTCACTGACAAGGAAACCGCTTACCACAATTTTAAAGATTGTCTACTGACCTGCTTTAATTAATTTTTAAAGAGATAATTCTTGTCTCAGTTTGTGATTTTAGCTTTCATCGATGACGCGTTTGATCGTTAGTTAAGGCTAACGTGCAATATTTTGATACAGTACTAAATGCTACAAAAACATCTTCTATCACGAGCCACTTTCGCTTCATCGACGTGCAAATAAGATTTTATGAGGACCGTCCGCACAATGAAGTTCTTTTAGGAGGCACCGTGGCTCTGACAAAAAGGACTAAAGTGTCCTTGAAGTGTACAAATCTAACTTGTATTCCCATCTCTAGCCGACCGGTCGCCCTCGTCATTGCTGATGAATTCCTTAATTCTCGCTTGTTACCCTTCAAACAACGCCCTGAAATGTCTCTAAGTTAGATCTCTGAAGCTAAACGATGGTCCCTATTCCTTCATGAATTCAGATCGGGTGAGCGAATGTCACTTTTATAGGATGTTTGTGTAAATCAGCTTTTCCATGTACATAAAAATTATGAACATTTTCCCCGTTTTTAACAGTATTTTAATAAAGAACTATTGTCGATTGACGAGTGTTCGCTTTGAAGATGCATTTGTACTTGCTTTCCAATGTTTCTCAGTAGATTCAGGATAAGGTTAAAAAAGTGGCTAGGAACTTGCTTATTTGAGATAAATGCAAAAATATGATGGAAGTAGCCTTTGACTTGTTTAGGAGTAACAAAATGCCCATGTGACTGTCTAGCCCTTCAGTAAATCTGTCTGTGCGACTGTTTTATCCATTTAAGAATTCCCTCCACTTCAACTCTAGGGCATTTAACTCTTCATTCACATTATGCATAGTAGCGGCGTCCAGCAGTCGTTCTGTTTGTTGGACGGTATGTGAGCGATTCCCTTTTGCAGCGAGACTCCAGTCATGGGTCCTCCTGGGCGATTGATAACTACTAATCGAGAAGTAGTATTGATGATGACTAGTGATACGGATACAGCTATTGCTCGCTTATTTTTCTCATCGTTCAATCAGTAGGCAACTCGAAACGATCACTGGACGTCACTTTGAATAGACTTGACTGCAGCGGCCCAAAAAACGGATCCTTTACTTAAATGGAGAAGATCCCAACTTAACTGTTTGGTAACCCCTTCCTGGACTCGAGCCTTAAGGCCACAAGGGCTCTGCTCGAGATATAGCTGACTGGTGATTACAAATAAACTAAAACCGATGCTTCTAGCCTTCCCTACCGCTTTCAGTATTCGTTTTGCACTGTTGGTTGCCCGTCACTACTCGATCCCCGCGTGCACCTCAGTCTGGAGTTTCAAAGCAAAACAGAATGGGACTGCTACTTCCTGTGACCGGATCTGTCCCGTGTGTCTCTCAGTATCGCCGGTGGCAGTCGGCGAAACATGGGTCTCTACCCCAGTCGACAGAGCACTTGCCTTGACTTCTTAATGACTAATTCGCCTTATGTTGCGTTATGGCGCGCTGATGACGATAAGCGGGTGAGAAACGGCCACGCCGGTCTTCCTGGTATTTGTTGCTAAAGTCTGGCTGTTTCAGATCACCGGATAGAACGCGCTTTGCGCTGTCATACGGGACATGGCAATTTCCAAAGACGAGACAATTGCTGAGAGGGACACCCCGCGAAATTGGACGATTAAGGTCATTCTGGTAATGAGAGGAATTCAAATACTTACACATCTTATGCTGACTTCAACCGAGCGGCTAGTCACAGTGTTGTGTGGTTTTTTCCCTCAAGTATAATAGATACACTTTTTGAGATGTTTTTTATAATCAAGAAGGAAAATCAAGTGTAAGAGGATCCTCACAGTTTGCTATACGACAGTTCAATCGTCGTATGCGGCGATTTTCATCGTGTGTCCCCACAGCGAGGTGCGCGATGGACTGTGACTGGCGCGTAAAGTGGTTTACACTGAAAGTAAATTTGTGAAGCATCTACCGCACCCTTTCCTTCCTAGCCTTTTTGGACCCGGTTGCAAGACAGTCAGGACGTCCGGGGGAGGAGTCGAGTGCAGTACCGGACAAAGCTCAACAGCATGTCCACGCGTGCCCCACATGACCCGATTCCAGCACAATATTTGATTGTACAGCGGATCAGCTAAATATCTAATGACCCTGGAGACCGCAGTTAGTAGCGTGGAAATTTTGACAGATGCATAATTGGACATCTGACAAAAAATCGAGCGTCGTTTCTTGGAGATGATTGAGGCACGTTTCGCCCTTTGACATTAAATATAGGGCTTTCGATCGGTGAACTCTTTAGAAAGTTTACTTTTCTACATGGTTAGTAACCAAAGGGTCCCTATAATGTTTGTTTATTCTTCGCCTGTCGTAACCGCCCTCGGTTTCCACAGCCAACACAGCGTATAATATTCATTAATCAGATTCGGAAAGTGAAACAGCATCACAAGCTCCCACCAGGGCCCAGGCTTTGTGAGAAATATTTGTTTGTTAAATGCCTGACAGAAGACATATCATATAACGCTGTTCGTTGATCTTTGCAAAATAAACACTTCTACCTATGTTCAGCGCCGCTGACTCCTGGAAGAAAATGCAACACATAGCTCAAACCCGAAAATTCCGAGACAAGCCTAAAGGCCTGTCTTGGTATCAAACGGTTAGCATGCACCAGAGTGGTCGCACTTATTTTTAATTTCACCAGACGACTACACTTGCATTTAAAACATGATTATTAGTCGACATTTTTAAGACTATGGTTTTATGAAATGTTCTGTGCTTTGGACAGTTCAACGGTCCGAGTTTTTGCTATTTTTGTACCTATATAGACCGAATTTCGGAGAAAAAATAGAGAAAATGCAGTTGCGCACTTTCAGATGACTGAGGGAAAGGCTATCGGCCGGCAGGTTGAGGACCGCCTTCTGCTTCTTTAATTTGATCTCGCGCGACGGCTTGTGCGTACTTTTGCCCTTTATCCAAATCTAGGCCTGAAGTCAGTCTATATGTCCTCTCGGTGACCCCAGTACTCGAAAAAACACCCTTTTGATTCTTCATGGCTTATCTCTTGGTACTGATCATTGCGCGGAGAAGTCAGAATGATATATACCGTTGCAATTTCACAGTCACGAGCGGTAAAATTAATCGGGCAGTTTACGAAACCCAGGAAGATGCGTTACCATAAGAACCGAATGATGGATACTAAGAATGTAATACCTTTCAGACAAGGGGAGTGAAATAACCATTTCTAGTTCCTCGTTATTCACGGTCGGTCACATCCCGAAGGCAGGCCAAGAAGGTTTGAAATTCTGTCTGGCGATTCATTTGAATGTAAGCGCGACGTTCTATCTCCTATCCACAAACGCACGCCCTGCCATTTTCAATGTGAAGTATCCAAAACCACTTGAGCTGGCATACACCAATCGTCATTACTTTTTTCGTGCAGATAGAGGCCGTAACTGCGTGCGCACGGTCGCAAAGGCAACAGCAGTCGATACTCGTGAGGTTTGCCAGCAACTCCCGTAGGTAAAGTTGTAATTGAAGCAGAATTTAACGACCTTAATAAATTTAACTGCTCTGTTTCAGATTTCCTATGCTCGTGTCTTTACGCGCAAACGTTAACATGCTTTGTAAATACAGCATCGAACTGTCAGTGTGTGAACAACATGGTCTACTTGTCAGCTGACCAAAGCACACTAGTTGGCATGGAGCGAGGTTGTGGAAATGGGCCAACCAGACCAGACTTCCTATTAGGGCAATACACGTTTACCTGCATTTCGCAACTTCCGGCACAACATTAGTTTTCACGCCTGTGCTGGCAGTGGCTCCGGGTAGTCCAGAAGACGGAACATCCATGTCTGGAAGAGAAGCCTAGGGATCGAGCTGTCAGCCACAGTACGACCACGACTCACCAGTAGTTTCTGACTAATTTTCTGCAAATACACCTATGTAGCACACGTTATGGTTGAAAATAAAACGAACTCCTATTTAGAATAACCAGTAAATTTACTGCAACTCTTCGTGTAACCTTTCAGTTCTTCAAGTTGAACAGCTGGTAAAGCCACTGCTTGTTACTAGGCATTCATTGATCGGTTGCTTGTTGTTGAAACAAGTGAATCTGACCCTACTGATTGAAATCAAATGAAGCTGTTTTTGCTCTATTAAAGGCCGTGAAAGACAGAACCATTACGTACCTTGGTCTTGCTACCTGATATTATACAAGCATCCGTTTTCAGAAGTTCGATTCAGGGATAAAGTCAACAAATGGCATACATTATGTGTCTCAGGGGTCATAAACACTCATCGTTCCCATGCCACCCGCATGAGGAGATCAACGTGTCAAGTTCATCAGGGCAAGGCAGGAATAAAGTAGGCTGTGAATGATATTTAGGTAAGCTCGCAGTTGATGGCCAGATATTATACGGTGATACTGTCGACGTACGTACTTGATATCAGTAGGCGTGCTTACCTTGTCTAGGGCACTTGTTATCAGTAGGTGTGGTCTTACTGAATTAGGCAGGTCACCCTTTTTGGTCAGGCTGTTGGGTTTAGTGAGGGTTATGGTTAGACATAGGTGAAGTTTTAGGATTAGGGTTTGCGTTTTAGGGTCAGGATTCAGTGTTAGGGTTCGAGTTTAGGTTCCTGTTAGGGTTATGGTTAAGGTTAGGGTTAAGGTAAGGGTTGGGGATAAGGTTAGGGTCAGGCTTAAGGTTAGGGTTAAGGCTAGGTTTAGGGTTTGGCTTAGATAAGAGTTAGGGTTAGGGTTAAGGTTAGAGTTAGGGTAGGCATATGCCTAGGTTTTCGAATAGCGTAGCGTTTTAGGATTTTTTTACGTTTCGGTTTTGAGGCTTAGTGTTAGGCTCTACGGTTGTGGTCAGGGCTGGATTTTAGGGTTAAGCGTAGGGTTTAAATTTTTGCCATTATTCCACCTACTT
>CACRXP010000551.1:240586-272796 GCA_902702965.1 Spirometra erinaceieuropaei
CTACTGATTGAAATCAAATGAAGCTGTTTTTGCTCTATTAAAGGCCGTGAAAGACGGAACCATGACGTACCTTGGTCTTGCTACCTGATATTATACAAGCATCCGTTTTCAGAAGTTCGATTCAGGGATAAAGTCATCAAATGGCATACATTATGTGTCTCAGGGGTCATAAACACTCATCGTTCCCATGCCACCCGCATGAGGAGATCAACGTGTCAAGTTCATCAGGGCAAGGCAGGAATAAATTAGGCTGTGAATGATATTTAGGTAAGATCGCAGTTGATGGTCAGACATTATACGGTGCTACTGTTGACGTACGTACATGATATCAGTAGGCGTGCTTACCTTGTCTAGGGAACTTGTTATCAGTAGGTGTGGTCTTACTGAATTAGGCAGGTTGCTCTTTTTGGTCAGGCTGTTGGGTTTATTGAGGGTTAGGGTTAGGCATAGGTGAAGTTTTAGGAGTAGGGTTTGCGTTTTAGGGTCAGGATTCAGTGTTAGGGTTCGAGTTTAGGTTCCTGTTTGGGTTACGGTTAAGGTTAAGGTTAGGGTTAAGGTAAGGGTTGGGGTTAAGGTTAGGGTCAGGCTTAAGGTTAGGATTAAGGCCAGGTTTAGGGTTAGGCTTAGGTAAGAGTTAGGGTTAGGGTTAGGGTTAAGGTTAGAGTTAGGGTGGGCATATGCCTAGGTTTTCGAATAGCGTAGGGTTTTAGGATTTTTTTACGTTTCGGTTTTAAGGCTTAGTGTTAGGCTCTACGGTTTTGGTCAGGGCTAGATTTTAGGGTTAAGCGTAGGGTTTAAATTTTTGCCATTATTCCACCTACTTATAACTTCCCTGCACTTTCCCTGATCACTTTACTTTTACCCAGAATCTCCAGCATTCCTTTACCAGCCCTTCCATTTACCCCACCCATATGACCCCCTTTCCCACCATCCCCGTACGACAGGGAATGGCTGTCCGCCTCCCCATTCCTGGCTACCAACTGCGATCTAACCGATATTTGTAACATTAACTCACGCACTGGTGTCGAGCATCTTAAGTGAAGAGGGGTAGTCGAGAACCAGAACATTTTATTTATTGTCCTGAGCTTTCGAACTTGTGCAGGAGTCCATCGTCAGAGATAGCAGCAGCAACAGAACAAACGACAGTTATAGGGCATGTAAGCCAATCATCAACCGACGGCGCAAGACTAGAGGTGAATGTACAAGGCTCTGTACGCCTGCGCCAAATCGATACATCAAGTGATTGAGTTCTCATCCAGGGCCCAGGATTCAATTAATCCTCGGCCTGCTTTGGTTCCGATGTGAGCGACTACTTTGTTGGCTGCGAGTTACACTTATGATCCATTTCGTAGGTGTGGGCGGTCATTTGTGACAATGCGTCGCCTCGTCGCACAGCCAGTTTTAGTTCGCGTATGCGGGATTCAAGCATGCGTCCAGTCTGGCTTGTGTAGTTACGAGGACAGTTTTGGCGCGGAATTCGACACACCATTCCAGATTGCTCCTCAGACTTTAACAGATCTCCTTTTTGCTTGTCCATCCTTTTAGGCAGCTTTCGCCGCCCATAAATGTGCAGAGGATAGTGTGTCGCAAAAAAATTAGCCGAACTATTAGTACTTCCACAATAATTTGTCTTCTTGGCTCGATCTATTTTCCCTTAGGCCCTAGTTAAGCGAAGCCATTTGAATCTATGGCATAGAGCAAAAAATTGCAGGAAAGACAAAAGTATAAGAGTACGTAGGAGAAAATTAAAATTAATAGTACAAAAAGATTGCAAGAGAGGCGAAGGAGAAATGGAAGAAGGTGTCGATGTTGATGATGATGGTGATGATGATGATGAAGAAGAAGAAGAAGAAGAAGAAGAAGAAGAAGAAGAAGAAGAAGAAGGATAAGCAATTCGACTGTAAGCTGTTGTTGATGATGATGATGATGATGATGATGATGATGAGGAGGAGGAGGAGGAGGAGGAGGAGGAGGATGCTGATGATGATGATCATGATGATGATCATGATGATGAAGAAGAAGAAGAAGAAGAAGAAGAAGAAGAAGAAGAAGAAGAAGAAGAAGAAGAAGAAGAAGAAGAAGAAGAAGGATAAGCAATTCGACTGGAGCGGGTTGGCACAAAATCTTACATTCTCGGTTTGCTTTAAAGTTCATGGACAAGGCAGGCCCTGTGGGTACCTTTTTGTTGGTGAACGTGGAAGATTGTCCTTCGTCACCTCCTCTCCCTCTTTCTACCAAGATACTGCCTCATACTTTGCTACGAGACGAGCCCTTGGTGAATCACTGTGTGTGTCCAATAATTGTGACACTGGAAACCTGGAGTCCGAACAACGCACACATAAAACAGCACGTTTCCAACAATTCGTGACATGCGTTTTGTGTGTAGCAACAACACAATCAACGAGGAATTGGTCTGCGTATTTACTCTAAACAGTACTTTTTCAGCACAGAGAGATTAGGTGGGTTTCTGGCGTCGTGAAATCAGCACATTCTATGCAGGTCCGCTCGTACTGCCTGTTTCTTTAAAGCCGGCTGGGACGCCTAGTATGCATAGATATGTCCGAGAGAACTTTGCGTATTATGGTACTGTTTATCGTCTTAAAGTTCAGCTTAGTCGGCTGTTTTGCAGACGCTATGCTTGTCCGTTAAAGCAGGCGTAACTGAACAGAACATTTGGCGAATCCCGTATGAGATAAAACAACACACAACTTTTTAATGACTGGGCCGTTTGAGCGTCTCAATTCAGTCAGTTAGGCAAAGGAAGAATTGACTTTGTTACTTTGAGTTAGTTCACAGGAATATGCATGCAGATACGTTTGCTACAGTGACTGCCAGAAACCGAATTCAGATTTCTTGTGCCTTCATCAGGAAATAAGTACCACTTTAAGGGTTTCTCATAAGTCTCCGGGAACTGACGTTCATCGATCGCAGCGAAGAGGGTGTGATCTCTTGGCTTAAGTTGCAGGACTTGGTTCAGTCGCCAAGGGAACCCAGTCATAATTCTGCGTCTTCTCGACTTATAACTGATTGATGATAAGCTAAAAATAGCTTTTCCATTCTCCTTTATCTTCATTAGTAATCGCTTTCAACAAGTTTCTTTGTTATCTGTTGTGAACTGGCTGAATTAGTCCATTCCCTATGAGCGTCCTGAAAAAAACATAATCCAGGCTTCACAGAAACCATGATGATTTACGAAAGACCAAAATCCTCAATCTCAAGTAAACGTTGACTTTAAACATCACGACCCTATCCTCTCTCCGGCACATGCAGTAGCATGCATCTAACCCTCAAAGGTGTACTTTTAAACATGGAAATGCAAGACCAAAGAAGTAATTGAGAGGAAGCCGTGGGGGCTGGAACATTTATTTTATTCGCATGACCTTTCACACTCACTTTTGAGCCCACCGTCACAGACAGTAACGGTCTCTCGATGTGCGATAGTTATGGAGTGCGGTTACTAAACAACCAATTATCTACCATTACTTTTTTAGGGATGGTTAGTCGTGGACTTGATACTGAATGCAATCGCGAGAGGCATAAAAATATTGCATCATTTGTCAGGCCTCCTTCTTCGTGGATTGGCTGTTCTCTCAGTCATGGCAGTAGATTCTGTAGTCAGGCCCACCTCGCACTCGAACCTACTGTAGAAAAGACCATTATGACTATTTCAGAACAGATGACGTGACGGTTCGGCCGTCGATTCCAACGATGTCCACTCTGTGCTCCACAACAGGGTACAGCTGGCACGGTGACTTGCACGTGAATTAGTTTATAGTGGTAATGGATTTGCACAGCATCTGCCGCACTCTCTCTTCCCACTCCCCTCCTGGACCCGCTGTCAAGACAAATTCAAGAAGACTGGAGGCGGACGGAGGGTAGAGGGGGCTTGCACGGCCGGACCTGCACCCTGGGGTTCCACTCCCCACTACCCGGTCCACACAGCAAATGACCAGGTTTTTGACCAACAGCAACAACATCCCAACAGGAGTCAGCAGGACGAGGATGACTGGGCAGCCATGCCCACTACCTGTATACTCAGCGGGAGCGCAAGCGGTGGACCAGGTGTCAGGAAGCTGCCAGCGCATGCCAGGCCGCGAGGGTCGTGGTTTGCTGATACTGGCATGGCATACGCTTTCAGACTTTGACACATACATACATGCTTATAAACATGGCAGTTCGGCCGTCGCTGCCGACGATGTCCACCGTGTGCTCCACAGAACGGTGAAGCAGGGATGGCGACATGTGCGTAAATTAGTTTATAGTGGTGGCAGACTTGCACAGCATCTGCCGCACTCTCCCCTCCCCATCTTGATCCGGTGTCAAGACGGAGTCAAGAAGACCGGGGAAGGGGAGGGCGCAGGTGAATGGCATTGTCGAGTCCGCATCTTAGCGCTCCTCTCCACATCCCCCGGTCTATACAACAAATGACCGGGATTTTGATCAACAACGACAATGGTGTCGACAGGGGTCCCAGGGTGTGCGACGTCCGTCGGCAACGGGGTCTGCCATCGCACCCCGAAATATTGGCATTTGTTGCGGTGCGCAATGCGGTAACGCCTGCCAGAATCCGATACGGCCCCCGTGTTGGTCCAGCACATCTATCACATGGCCCGTTTGGGGGGCACTTCTGAATAGATAACTCTTCAAACAACAGAGTTTCGTCCAAATGCGATGTTTGCAAGTGTTGTCAACTGGGGCACTTCCACGTGGTGGTAAAACAGGAATATATGCGAAACACTAGTGGACACAGGCCATACTGTGGACCAAATGACTGCATTTAAGGTCCTGTTTCGGGCGACGGCTGGACCTCTCCTGCGGTCTTCGGAGGACGATGCAATACTGAGGAGAAAACCGGAACTTTGTAAGCAGCTGCTTCACGTGATCGACCTTCCACTGTCGTGATAGCGACCGATAATTAACGTATCCTCATTTCTACACTCGTTCTCCCATTCCCATTCCCCCGTATAACTGACTGCTGTCCCACGCGTTGCATTTTTAATCGCGTCTGACAGATTTTCACTGTAAGCTGAACTCACCTGCTTAGATAACTTCCCCCCTTCCTCTCCCCATGCGCACCCGTATATCAGACCAACAATCTGTTTTATTTACCTATCACGTTTCATCCCGCGAGGTTGATCTCTGATTGAACCGTTTACCTCACAAACACACAGTCGCCGTATGCAGTTGAGTAAGAGGTCACGGAATTTTATGGCGTCACTAAATCCTGCATGTTTTGTCGCCTTTACCTTGTTCGAAAATATATGTGTCACAAAGAGCAAAAGATCTGTAGATTGGCAAATCGCTTCTGTGAGTTAGACTCAAAAGACTCATGAAAGTAACTCTAGGGGGTCCTAAGGCATTGACGGTTTTATTGTATGCAATTTTAGTGTAATTTATTGTTTGTAGGGCCCTAGCAGATAGGATTTCGCTTGGATGACTGTAGAAACAGGATTGCAAAAGTCGAGAAAGAAGCTCACTTTATCGCCCTATTGGCATTAGCTATTTAAGTTAAGCACCTTTTCCGCCTTGAATCAGGGAGGGGGAGGTTTCGATTGACCATGACTTTTCTTCATTTCAGTATCTGTTCGGATCCCTTACGTCAATCTCTTTTTCAGAAATAAATACTACGGTGGAATCACGAAGGCTTTGCATCAAGAAATCGTCCCAGGGTAACTCTACTGACCAAAGTTAATGACAGAACTATTGTAAGTAGATCTGACTGTCCTCTCTCGGAAGGTATGTAGAACTGTAAAAGTTGCTCAAACCGGTTAGTATTAGGGTGACTGATTTTCAAATATTTGTACGCCACGTTATTTGATTTTTAAAATTTTCTTCTTTAGAGCGCTGTCGGCAAGGGTAATGCATGTAACCTTCTGGATGGTTGTCAAAATGTCTACCTGCTTATCCTATTTAGGAAGGTGTGGTCCATAACGGTTTGTCTGTAAATAGGCCGCGAAACGGCTAATTTGATATGCTTTACTGATGTTAAAGTTGCCCGTATCGGGCTCAAGAATAGGATTAGCACGACGGCTAGGGTTATTGTTAGGATGTGGGTTCTTCTTAGGACTACCGTTGTTAGGATTGGGCTACGGTTTAAATTCGGAGTTGAGGATAGTGTTGAGGTTTTTGGATTAGCTTTAGGATTTGAGGGTTAGGGTCAGAAGTTAGGTCAAGGTTTAAGGGTTGGAGTTGGGGATTGAGGATTAGGACCAAGGGTTGTTGCTAACACCAGTTTCCCCATTGTGTTACTTACCATACTCTTGTCATTTTTTATTTAGGAAACTTCGTTCCGTACGCGCACGGTGTTTGGTCCATTATGGTAACCTGTCTTAGCAGGAGGATAAGAACGGCACTACAAGGAAACTTTGAAAGACTCTCTGCAATGGCTGCAGACCAACCCGGGGACCTGGGAGGACCTCGCCCAGAATATACCGGCATGGCGAATAGAAGTGAAAACCCACACTATAATCTACGAAACAAACGGGGCCGTTGTCTCCAAAGCCAAAAGGGAGGCTCACAGGTAACAAGTGCATCGCCTCTTCAATGCCAATCGTCAACAGCTTCCAACATGCCTGCGCTGTCAACGCGCATTCCGCGCGCGAATCGTTCTCGTTGAATACCTTCGGATCTAATGTCGCAACAACCCGAAAATGTCTAGTTCTCCCACGCTCGCTCCTGCTGCTAACCCCACGCCGACCGCCACCTTCATCACCGCCGATTGCACTGTCTTCCCGCCGCCATCAGCCAGTGACACCATCCGCCCTGTCTTAAGCCCTGCGTCGACCAAAACGACCAACTCCACCACCATCACGACATCACGCACTCCCCCCACCGATGGGGCGACGTCTGACGCCCATCTCCTCCTACCATCACCACCAACATCCCGTCTCTGACAATTTGGACTCGGCCCATACCCCTTCTCATTGCGATCAAACATTCACTCTACAAATCAGCCTGGTCGGCCGCTTGCGTATCCATCCCACAGAAACTAACGAACCAGGGCCTGGAGCAACAACCTACACTCGCTGCATCCGCCACAACTGCCTTCAATGCCCCCGCACACTTAACCACCTCATGGGCCTATTAGGCTACAGCGCATTCATGGAATCCCGTGGCAGACAACCGCCGGCTACAGCACACCATCACACACCCTCCCACCAACACCTCCTCTACACAACGATAACACCCATCACCACACAGCGCAAGAAATCAATTGCCACCCCTCACGCATGTGGAAAGTGTGCTTCTCGGTTCCTTCTCAATGTGGCTCCTCTGCTGCATGCGTGATCCGAGCCTGAGACTATCACCGTGCGCCGAGCACCACGGCTTGGTTGGCTGCCGACTCACGCCTCCACTCAGTCCACAACGTCTTCTCAGTTGCGTGTGTTTGTGTGGAGTGGGGAACTGGTGAGCTAAGAGTCGAGCTGCCGCGGCTCCTTATTACTGTGACCTCTGGCACTCCCACACATGTGAGGATTGCGTTGGCATATGAGTTGTGCCTCTCAGTGTGACTGGCTGCTTACCCGGCCTTTGAAGGGTGATGGTCCAGGCTCAGCGCAGGGCTGCGTGTCACCCTCCGGGGTTTCAAGGATTGTGAGCGTCTTTTATTCAGCAAAGCGTGGCTCTCGCAGCCTGGTGTGCACTGGCGCCTGGTACCCTGCCGGTAGATGCGCTGACACTCCCGCTGGGTCCACAGGTCGTGAGCACGGCTTCCCAGTCATTCTAGTCTTCCTGTCCAGTCGTTGTGCTGTTGTTGGTAAAAATTCTGGTCAAGTGTTTGTTAAGGACCAGGGGATGTGATTGCGCGTCTAGCTGCGGGTCCGGCCGTGCCAGCCACCTGCACCCTCTCCCGCCTCCGGTCTTCTTGACAGTGTCTTGGTACCGGGCGAAGGAGGGAGTATAGTAGATGCTGCGTAAGTTTACTCTCACTGTAAACTAATTCAAACGTAGGTCATCGTGCCTGCTTCATCTTGCTGTGGAGCACACGGTGGACATCGTCGGTTGCGACAGCCGAACAGTCGTGGTATTTTACTGTTTCGTCAAAACCGATGAACAGTAAACCAGATGGTATTCTGGCGGAATGCAGTATCCGCAACCTTTCGTGCCAGCTTTTAAATCACTTTTGCTCATTGTCTCACATAATTGTTGTGGTTGTTCAATCAGGCGTGACTGTTAGCCTTGATCATCCCTTCTCGAAGTAAAATTCCCCGTATACCAAAGAATCGTTTAATATGACTTTCTGGCTTCCTTTCACCGAGACGCCTGATTCTGTGTTTTAATTACATAAAATCAAACTCGTTTCATCTCCCATAGTTATGCTCCCAAGACACCTAGGTCAGGCTCCGTTCATTCTAGCACTTTCTATGAGGTTTTTATAGTCTTCGATTTCGGCATTCATTCATTTAGAAGGCGGAAAATGCGGTCGCAGCAGCATGAATCAGACCAGAACCCGACTGGTTCCTCACTGGGATACCATGCTTCTCGTAGCTCACTTACCGTTTGGCAGTCTGCTGGTAGTTACAAGCCCTCCGATCAAAATAATAGAAAGCAGTTTGTGCTGCTGGGTCGGTGAGCCTCATAGCCCCCTTGTGCCCATGCGTCAGTTCACTGTCCAGTCGTTACACTCAATGCAGCTGACGACATCAGGCAAGTTCACTTTCTTTGCCACGGCCCAAACCGTCTTCTTCCTTTGAGCATAAATAACCAACGCCTACTTATCGTTTATTCTAAAACACGGATAAGTCAATTAGCTTAATGTAGCACTGCCATTTCCACCGTCGTATAGGGGGCCGAATTAAGTTTGTAGGCGTTCCACATAAACATATAACCAGGAAGTGGGCGTAAAAGAAGCAACGGTGTTTTCCTCTAAAATATGCAGTGTCGTTTGCATAAGATCAGTAGTTCGTTGGTCCTTTGCGCGCAGCCATTACAAGACTACTTTCCCTAACATACTTTCCGAAAACTGGTTAATCACTAATGCGACTAGAGGAACGAAGTAGAGAAGGTACGACCGTCGAGTCTTGCATCCCAAACAATCTCAGAACTTCTCAGTAGAACTTTTATATAGCAGTTAACAGGGTCAAGTAAACAGAGGGATCTCAACGGCTGTTTGGACTATTTCCTGTGTTCAGCGGGACACTGTCACTAGGTGAACAGGCGTGTTGGTCGTAGGATGGACGCTCTTCATTCTGAAGCCCTGTTATCCTGGAGATTACGTCGCGCTATGTATCCACCCAGCAGTAGCACTGTTTTCACAGCATCTATATATGTACTAGTCGGCGCATTCTTCACTATAATGAATTCGACGCATCTGAATCTATCTAGGAAGGTTGCCACCTGACGGGGTAGCACAGTCCTCGTAAGAGTATTTTAGATTGACTAGTAGACTGCAGTGACTCCTACCCAGTGGGACTATTATGGCTCTTCCGATCGTGTGAGATTCCAGCCGCCCTCCTAGAAGTCTAGTACATGCTGCAGGAAGCGGGTCGCGTATGACAAACTCAGATGGGTTGAATAGTCTTCTCAGCCAGTGCTCTCAAAATCGACTCCGATCATCTTGACATTGTCGTGCCATCGGAGGGGGAGAGAGTGAGGTAGATACATCAAAAGTCCATATCGCTACAATCTAGTACATGAGCAGGTCACCGGTCCTTCGTCTACTCCGTGGGGTACACAGTAGATGCCGTTATGGAAGGTAAAAATGTTAGAACCCCGAATGCATTGTTGCCCAGCGGTTCCCTATGCTTCCTCTTAGGCAGAATGACTTCCGACCTCGTGAACCACGAATCAACCAATCGCCGAAATATTTCTTGGACAGCAACCCATTCTGCACGCAACCTGTGTCACGCCTACGCACTTCTAGGCGGAATTAATCGTCCTCGACCATGCAGTCACATTGCGTACTCCGCTAAGCCCTACAAAGCATAAGCCAACTAAAGCCCTTCGGTGGTTAAAAAGAAGTAACAACATTGTCTGCGTCACATGACTTCCGCTGGTTCACGTGCGCGAGTCCACCCACGTGATTGACTCATGCTGGGACACGTTCATGACCTGTCTGTACACCATTTGGAGCTTTTTGTCCAACTACGCTCGATTCGACGGGGCCACAGACAGCGGACATATCGTAAAGTCCTATAAAAGGCAATAGACCAATAAATGCGAGCTATGCTTTCACGCGAACCCAAAAGGGGAAAGGGGAGGCATTGCGGCACTTCTTCATGTGCTTGTATGGAAAGCAGGGTACTTGCGGCCAACATTTTATACTTCGGTGATAAGAGAGGAAAACAATCTGACCCAAAAATCATCCCGACCGTTCTTATCTGAATACTGCTTGAGTTTTTGAACAAAATTTTGCAGTCAGATATTCCGTCTTACCCTTTTTGGGTGGATCTTTGTAGTTAACATTTCATAGTTTAAAGATGATAAATTCTGGCTTAAGTTGTCCTTTTGCAAGCATCTCTCAAATTCGTAAACTTTTGATTTCTGCTGGATTTTAAAGAGTTCAGCTTACATACATATATTTTCGATTTTTCCATTTTACAAGCGAAAGAATTGCCACGGAGTTAATTAGTGAGCCAATTCAAAGTCACATATTAAATAACGATTTCGTAAGTCCGTTCAAAGAGCTTTAGAACGGTTGCATTCATACAATTTCAAAAACAAAATATTCAGTTAATCCGCAAACCTTTTTTAGACCTCTTATGGTGAACTTCCAAAGTTATTACTCTTTTGTTGCTCACTCGTCCCCCAAAACTTCATAGGTAAAACTGTAAAACTTCAAGCAAACCCCAAATGCAGTAAAGGCATCAAAATGGCTCAGCTGCGATATGCTCCGATGGGAGTCGGTAGACCCCAATTTCGACTATTTAGGTCCAGCTGAGCCACGAATAACCTATTCCATTTTAAAACTGTGATACACTGTGGTCCGAAAGAGAAACTCGTTAGCTAATTTGGTCATAAGTGTGTGTGTCATCGTCTTCTAACTGCTACAGAGTATGCAAATGAAGTGTTTCAGCACAACCTGGCTATTAGTTACTGCACCATTTCTACTGATCACAAGTATTTTAGGACTGAAAAACGCATCATTTTCGAGTACCCTGAGCGTTCGAATAACAAAGTTACAACATGTATTTTATGTGGTATAGGCTTCATTTATCAATAAATATCAACCTTCTGTCACTATTGAAGACCGCAGAAACCACGTGTCCTAGCCTATGTTGACTCTCAATAGAAATCTGTCGAACGGGCACTCCAATAATTGCCCACAAACACTGCTGAATGCGCTTCGACGCCCATCAATTCTCGTAAGCTCTTCCTATTGATTGTCTTGATAATCAATTACATGCCCAGAATTCTCGGCACTTATTTGCTTATATGTGCTTTATTGTGTACCTTAGATGGCTTGCATTGCGAAACTCCACTTAACGTAAAAAAACTAGTGATTTATCTAGCTCTCTGGTGTTAAGAATACTTACTAACTTGTCAGGCATATTGTGTGAAAATCTTCGGATTGCGTGAATAAAAACACTTGAGAGCATCAGACAGCTGCTACCGAGAACGAGAGAAACCTATTTGTCTTACTATAAGAGGGATGATAGGATTTGTGTCCTACCATAACACTTAAACAACTTCGATCGATGATGTTTGCCGACTCCCCACTGGTTAAGAATATTTAAAAGAATTTATTTAATAAAGCGAGTTTCAATGTAAGCTAACTCAGCTGGCAATTAAACTGATATAACTTTCACAAAGGAGTATGTGTTCCTGAAAATCAATCTTCTGGTTGTGCAGAAGACCGATCCGAATATCGAAGTATCCGCCCTAGACAAACCAAGAGCATTTGCGAATAAGATAACAGCCTTGTGAATTGAGGGACGGTGTCCACTGTAATACCTAAAGCAGGCACGATGAAACAGACAGCCCGCCTGTGTCTTGCCTTAAACGTTTCTTTTCAAACCAGAGACTGGGGATAAGAACTCGTTTTTGTCCGAACTGTTTCTGCTTCAGTTCCTTCTTCCAGTTTATATAAAGCAATGTGCAGGTAGAATCTCGCCTTCAGACGGACAAAAAGAACTTATTCTCCGTATTGTACATGACATAGAATAGGGTTGTTTTGGTTTAAACGATAAAATTGGATCCAGAAGACAATTTGTCAGATAGACGCTAGCTTTGACTAAGGATCTTTTAGTCCCAGCTTTACGAAAAGTCAGTTTGATAGCGGAATTTACTTGACACAATAGCTTTGAAACTTCCTTATTTGAGGATAACAAAAACGGACAGTAGAGGCTTTGTTTGCGGTGTGTTCTGAAGGGTAGGAAGTGATCCTGGCAAGGGTTTGGTCTATGGTCGGGGTTACTTACTCTGAGGAGCAACTGGGCTGGAAGAAAATAACTGACAATATTTATTTGTAAATGTCAGAGAAAGAAATGAAAAGACCTCGTGGTGGCTGTCGCGTGAGGGTCGCCCAGATGCTTTAAGGTAGTCATCGGAGTAAAAATGGGACAATGCGATACTTCTTTCACAATAAATACAAAAAGACATTAAATTCATTTAGCATTATCATCAAGCGCTAAAGTAGTGATCTCTTTTAATTACTAATAGTATGGAGGATCAAAATATGTGATACCGCAAAGTCCTCAGACGCTTAGCTTTTTGCTCATCACAAATGCTCCCTGACATAAGTAATCCCGGTCAAAAACCATTGCCATAGTCCTTCCCTTGAAATTCTATATGCAGGTAAGCAAGAACGAAGTGAAGCTCCGACGACTTTTGAGTAAGAAACAGACATTTTATGTAGGGATGTTGTTGCTAATAGATTTAGTAAGCACTATCTGGATATTTCTAACTAGACAGTTTGGCGAATATAAATCTTTCTACATTTATTGGCCTGGCCTTTGTAGTTACATAAGTAGCTGATCAGTCAAGGTAACTAGGTCCGCTTTCGCCGTGATTAAGTATAATACGCTAGGTGGGATTCGGCTGTTACTATACAGGGCAATCGTGAGTGTCAATTTAGAATGGAATAAGGGCTATCAGGCGGAAGTCGTTAACGATTACAATACAGCGAATTTTTGCGCAGCTTAAAGAGCTGCTTGTAGCCAAAAAAAACTGTGACAAGTTCTTCCTTTCGAGCGATCTTTGTGCCTCGATAATGCAGTTTGGCAACTATCTCACGCCTACTGGTCCCTCAGCCGCTCCGCTGTTCATAATGCGTGAACAAAAGTTTGGTTTTGGAAAACTTTCCCCGTCAAATACTGCCAAAGATCCTTCTCACTCCATAGACAGGGAAAACTATCCCTTAGCTCTTTTGATTCCACTTTCTGAACGTAATAGATGATTTTTTGATATGCCTGCATGCCATCTTTCCCTCTCTTGGCGACTTCACCCAAGTCGGAGATGTTTGCGAAGGCATTATGAAGCCAGCGGCCCTGATCGTTCCATTGCTTGTAGACATAAGGACCCTTTTAGCGGTTTTCCTGTAATGGTGCCGGTGTTGCGGATGACGCACGGGGGTGCATGCTATGCGGGGCTACGCAGGAGGGAAGAGAGGAATAAACAGGAGAGAAGGGTGGTGGCATGAATGTGACTGTCCGGACCAATACCCCCCCACCCTAGCAATTGTCTTTCCAGGGCACGGTGTTCGTCTGGATCTACTCTGCACCCACAAGCCACCACCTGCCACTAACCTCATCCCCCCAAGGGAGAAGCGTTCCCTAATATCTCTCCGGCCGATAACAATTGCGGTGGCTTTAATCCCCCCCCCCTGCCCTGGATCTAGGGCCGCACTATCGTCCTGTCCGAATACTCGGTCAACTGCGGCAACTTAGTAGGCGTAGTGGACAGGGTCCACCACAGCCCCGCCAGGTGGGCACTGCAGAAACTTGCGCCTGAATTTCATTTCGACGAAGTGGGCTTACGCTGCAGCCACCTCGCTTCCTCCTCTCACACCCAGCTTCATCTAATGACTACAAGATTAAGAGGACTGGAAATGGTTGTGGATGCAGGAGGCTACGAAATCGAACACTCCTTCCATGAGTTTCACACATGGCCTAGTCCCTAACTGCGTCAGAACCGGCCTTTGTGCGATGGACCCGGATCTCAAATAAATAAGAGTCTTCAGAATCATGGTGGAAGGAGTCATTGCAGCCTGACTCATAGTCCTAAGTGGAGTCGTCAGAAGAGTGCCACGAAATTTGGCGCGCACTGATAGTTCCAGTGGACTTTTTGATTGTGGTGAATTGAATGCTGGATCCAAACTGATTGCGACCGGCTTTCTTTCCTCCTTTGTGAACCATTGGGTTGTCCGAGTCAAGCAGACTGAGAGTGGGATTCGGCAAAGTGACTGATGAGCCACACACGGGCTCGAATCTTACAGAAATGGGAGGAGACCGTAATGTTTGCAGTAGGGAGCCTTTACGACTCGACTTCAGTTACAAAGGAAAACTAAGTTATCCCGTCAGATGGCAACCTTCCAAGTGGTGGCTTTTAACGCATTTTAGTACATTCGACCATGCCAGACTTAATTTGATGTATGAAGAGCATTGTTGCTTCGTGTAGTACTATGACGGTTTTCTATGCGTAGCTTGTGAACTGCGTGCTTGTCGGAATTAGTTTGGAATATTTTTGGCTCCTTCTCCAGTGCGGGAGTAAACAGGCTTTTGAGTAGGGCTGCAAATTTGTTCAGACCGGCTGCTGATTTCCACTTCGAGTCTTGACTTTTGTTTAGTGGGAAAACAATCCGAACTAGCCTGTGCCCTCACGTGATTCGTGTTATTCTCTCTGAAGGACACAACGTGAGGGGGCGGGTGTCGGGGAGGGAAAGTCGGAAAGTCATGATTTACTAGGCACATGGCCTCTGTCCACGCGTGTCGGCTCACGGCTGGTTCATATTCTTCACTTAAGTCGGACAACGCAGGCAGGATTTCACTGACTACCCTCGGCCGATTTAACCCGCCGATTGAGACAGTTCCTGCATGCTCCCGTTGTTCGGTGAACGGCTTCATGCATATGGGACAAGGGGGGGGGGGTGAACATCGCTTGCACGAGGGCCCATTAAAGGTCCTGTCAGTCATAGAGAGTGTTTTGTCTATCCAAACACCCCATACACCCCAACGTGCTACTCTACGTTCACACATGTGGACTATGTATGGGCATATTCGATTTGACACGGGTAGACTGGTGGTGCATGGGAAAGGACAAAGAAAGTACGCTCGGTCCTGTGTATGTCTTCCTCACTATAAAAAGCCGGATTCGCTTTAGTCTGCCAGGAAAGGCCAAAAGTCGCGACTTGGAGCGTAGCCAACTGGTGGTCCAACTCGGCTCCACTGGGGACTATGGGTCTGGCTGCAATAACTGTGAACCTAGAGGCACTATCATTCGCGTGATATTCGGGGCCACCGTATTGAAGGCTGGACCGTACACATTTAGGACTAGGCCGTGTGTGTGTGACACTCGTGGAGGGCATGTTTGACCTTGTGCTCCGCTGCGCCCACACCCATCTCCAGTACTCTTGATATTGTATTAGGACAGAAGTGCACACACCGTACGGGTTAAGAGTTATACCCGTCCTCTAGCGCCTTGGGACTTGGTCTAGAGCCCACGCCGGCAGTCGTCCATTAACTAGCAATATATGAAGACGGATGTGCCGACAAGGACAGTGGAGTCTTCGGAGGCCGCTTTCGACCGGATGACGACTACTGATAGGCCGAAAACCTCCATCCTAGTCTTCCTTGTCTCTGCCGACAGTCCCTCCTGCCTCCACTACAAATCTCGCATTGTCTTTAGACCATGGAAGGAGAAAGTGAGGTGTCCACATCGCAAACCTTTTTCATGGTAAAAAAAATTGTACGGGCAAATTGCGGCAGCGCCAACCTCGTGGAGCAGTCATGAACCTCGTCACTTCCGAAGATCTAACTGTCGTAAGCGGCAGTTGGGCTTTGCCGTGCTACTGAAAGTTCTGTGGCGCGCATGCGACTGTGTAGGCTCGAGTGACGTCCCAATGATATGGGAGAACGTAGACAGGGAAGACATGCGTGACAACTGTTGATCAGGTTCTTGGGTTCTGATTCCTCAGTCAAGCTGCGTTCGATTATGAGATGACTACGGGGTTGCTGCTTGAGTTAAATGGGCGTCCAACATGACAGACAGGTTGGCGCTGGAACTAGATTGCTGGTGTGGATTACAGGTTAATGTTGCGGTGGATGGTGTTTTGTAGTGCAGGCGGCAGGTTGGTTACGTGGACATTGTGGTGGATGTGGAGGTGTTCATGGTGGCCAATCTGGGCCCTGGCTGTCAGTCAACAATGGTGACCCTTTGGCCATGATTTGGCCCTGATGATGTAGGCTTCCTGTATTGTGTTATTTGTGCTCAACAGTTCGCCCTGACCTCTCGTATTCCATTGTCCTCTAGGATTTTTGCTGCACATTTTAAGACAGTGCACCAAGCAAACCGGTCCGCCGTTAAACCTTCCTAAGTCACTTAATTGGTTTAGATGTCTTTCACCGACGTCTTCGTAGCTTTCTAATATCGGCACCTTTGCCCACTACATGACCCCTGCAACGCATAGGACATTCCTCAACTTAACACTAAACTTAACATGTTCGTTAAATCCAGTGCTCGGGACCCCATCCTCGTACTTCACCTCTATTGTTGTTAAGAGGTTACTGAGGCCAAAGTGCTTGATTTTTCATGCCTGACTTCCGTTCACTGTTCACTGTGCATTAGCGTAGTGATAACGAGTGTCGTGACGATTTCAGCTTGCTGGTTGCTTCCTGTCGACGGTCGGGCTTGATTTAGAGACTCCACTCGTCACCTGGCCCACATTCTTGATGTTTCTCAAGACGGTATTTCCCAGGTGCGCAAAATTGTCTAAAACTGATCAGGAGAAGAAGAAACGATCGTTGGAACAAGGGCTTTTTTCGCCTGACGTTTCGGATTCTCACTTGAACCCATCATCAGAGAGAGAATGACAGAAAAGAGTGACTCGTGCACAGGAAATTACAGTATTTATTGGATTCAGTCGCTATGCTACCGCATACCTATGACAATTAACCACGCTCCCCTTTATCAAGGATTGCTGCTCGCTGGTGCGTTAATTGCTTGATGGCCGGCCTTCAAGTTGTTAATTGTCGAAATGTCATCACCCGTGTTGGATGCTGGCGTGATGATTGATCGGCCATCTTTGCTCACCGGCTTGCGCGCTCCCCGAGTGGTCAATTACTTTGACCAGCCCATGCCTCAGCACGCAGTATTGAGTGGGAATGTCGTTGCACTTGTTGATAGACTGAGGTCCCGTGAACCATGACTCCTGCAACTCGCGGCTCACGCGATTATCCCCTCTCTCCACCGATCGTTTCTCCCTCTTCTGATCAACTAGTTTCTGGAACTTGCATCTTCGCTTTCATCGGTAATTGTCTACAACTGTTGGGTGAGCCCCACTGACACTTTCATGAATGTGTTGCCCCCAGTTACCGCCACCTGGTACTTGATCGTAATCCTTGCCGTGCTGGTGGTCAAGCCGAATTATGAAGTCCTCGCTCTCCGGCATGTTTGCTTCTCCCGGAGGCCTTAGCGCACAGTCATCTTCAGACAAGAAGTCATGGACAGTTGCTCTGAATGCTCTCGTCTATGCTAGCATACGACGGATGCTGAGATATCCATCGTTTCGGCAGTTGATGTCAACTGCAAGCCATTCGGCAGGGTAGGCGTCCACCCTGCCTCGCATGATTTGACACGGTGAGGCCTCCAGGACTAACTCGTTGTTTCTGGCGCACGACATCATACAGTCGTATAGTTATCTAGCCAACTATATAAACTGTTACGAACATCCCGAGTCCACTACGATTTTCAAGACTTTCATGAAAAGCAGCCCACGCTATCGAAAGTCGTGGTTAAACCGACTGAAGTAAACTAGAAGCTTGTCTTTATTGCTCAACGTTTTAAATACACTTGCTGGACCACAAGCATCATATCTGTAGTGATCGGCGTTTCCGTAGCGTGCATTGTGTTTCTGAAAGGGTACCCACACCCAAATTGAATTTAGATGCCTGGGGAGCAAGTAAAGACGTGTCTTACCTGCGGTACTTGGGAGGGAGATTTGGCGGTAATAGCCCCAGACCTGACGTCCTCGTTTCTGTTTGTAGAGGCTGACAGTGGCGCGTCCTTAAAGTCTCGCGGCTTTGTCTGAGTTCCCGCATACGAAGCAGAGAGATCACTTTATTCAGATGTTGAGGGTAACCGTGCTTGTAGACTTAAGCTGGAAATGAGCTGACGTCATTCCTCTTCCTCCTCCTCCTCCTCCTCCACCTCCTCCAGCCTCTGTGACTTACTTCTGTTCAAAATCATGCTTAGAGTTTCGAATATTCCCATGGGAGGATTTAGGCGACCAGTTGGCGAGCATACGTGTATCTTCGACAAATCCTCGTCGTGTCAGTGCATCTGTATGGAGACGGGGTATAAGTAAAACATGCGAGTAACAAGGGAAATCGGTTACGGTTCGTCCTTTCATACAAGTGGGGTGTGCAAATAGGGAGGGAGGGAGGGAGGGGTAGTAAGAGACAGTGACTTAGGAGGCAAATAGGGTTAGGGGGAGAAGGAGAAGGTGCGAAGGTGTGCATACAGTTAAGTAACCTTTGGCCATGGTAGGCGTGGAGTTTGTAGCAGGTTATTCTATGCGCTCAAGATTGGCATTCGTAACCTGATGGCAGTCGCTTCTGTTGTTGCCAACAGATGCTTACCTAGAAACTTAGGATCGTTTGGTGGGACCTAGTAAATCACGCGGAGGACTTCGGTGGGGTCCAAATGATGCCCAGAATGAACAATGAGTCTAAGAATGGCGCTGGTTATGCTTTTCATGTTGCCTTTTCTCAACTATGGTGGCATATGTTCCCGTATTCCTTTCAATAGGCGCCCACTCTTGTGACCAATATAACCATCTCCAGTCTCCCTTGTTTTTGTCGGTAATGCCATTCTGCCATATCATGCGCCGCTGTGCGGCTGTTGGTTGGGCTCGAGAGAGAGTCCGTAAGGCACAACGGAACGAGTGAGTTCCGTAAGGACGTTTGGTGAGCGCCCCTACCATCATAACCTGCTTTGTTGGAGCACGTAAGGGCGTAAATACACGTTGGGGTGATGTGAGCTGGCAGCCTATCCTTATCTTTTCCCTGTGAAGTAGGATTGGTCGAGAATACTCCCCGAACTCTTTCCGCTGGAAAGGTTCGCCAAACAGCCTGGTCAAGGCGTCTTCTTAGGAGTTTACTCTCTGCGTCATCTTGAAAAGGGACTTTGAGGAGCAGAGTTTTCTTCTACGCCGTCAGGGTGCTGAGTTTTGCGGGTCAATCGATAAGATTCTTTCCAATTAATCTGTCAGAGTATCAGTTCCCGCGAAGCAGTTTTCAGCGTTTTAAAAACTTCTTACCTGGAAATGGCGTGCGGACTTGGATTTGCAGCGTTATCCACCGGATGACGGGACGGTGACTTGTTCAGCACTCGTCCAACGCATTACATTACTTTCGATTCTTGACGAGGGCGTAGTCCAGCTGATGTCAACGATACGAGTGGGGATGCATCCGCATAGCTTTTTCCCGGTTCTGGAGACAGAAGCAGGTGATGGTTAAGAGAGGGATAATGGGTTCCCTCCATGCCTGCAACAGGAGGAGACCGACGCCGCTGTAGCTCCTTATTTGTGACGATCCAGCACTTCTTTAGATGGAGCGTAATCTGTGTCGACGCGGGCAGTGGGGATAATTAACTTGTTCGTCTCAGTACCGCAACGAAAAGGGCGTGCAGACCTCCGTACAACTGATTCTTCACATCTCCACTGCCTGCAATTGGGTGAGCGTTGATGAATATCGATACGAACTTCTCTCCGTCAAGTGAAAGCCTCATTATCCTGAGACGATCGATGTTAGCCCGTGGAGAGGCAGAATAACTGCCTCAAAATGGCGCTTTTGCTTGCAAAGGTGGCTCCGGCGTCTCGCCGCTCTTTTTTTGCGTCCACTCCAGAAGAAGGCGTGTTTCGCACCTGCCATTTTTAATCATGCTCGGTCAGGACACGGGTTTAACTGAGAACCGCTATGTTCACCTCGCAATCTCAGCTCACACGTGACCAGAACGGTTCTAGCATCTGGCCTGATGGTCACTAAAGGAGGAAGAATACTCCCTGCTGGGGGGAGAGCAAGGAAACTTCGTCGGTGCTGCAGGAGGTTGGAGGGTGTTATTTTCTGTTATTTTGCTTTAACCACGTGCATTTCGTGCAGTAGCCACGGTCGGTGGTGTTGACGGTGTGAATTAGCCTGTGTGTGTGTGAGGTACATTTTCTAGCCTCTTATCTTGTGAAGAGGTAAGCATCCTGTCCATGAATATGGCCCCTGAGACATCTCAGGCGGCCACCAAGTAGCACCATTCCTCACTGCAGGCGTGCTGAAAAGACGACTCGAATTGGCCCGGTCCGTCTACGGGCTTGTATGACGCCCTCCTCATGGGACTCGTTTTAGGTGGGAGGGGGGGATGGGCTTGGAACGATTGAAATATACCAGACCTGCAGGCAGCCGCACGCCAGTTACTGTATCCGGTTGAAACGTTCGACAAAGACAGTTACCGGAATATGGTTGCTGTGCTGTGCATAGCCTCATGGGGCCACAGATTAGATATGATTGCCAGACAAGTGTGATGTAGAAGTATCTACCGAAGCCCGGCAGTGCGTACGGTGGTGCCACGAATTCCTAAAAGATGAAATACCGATCAAACACATAGATTGATCTCTAGTTACCGTAGCATCGTAAGCTGTATAGCTCGCTCCTGACAATGTCTACTATCCGCTATCCATATTCAGTGGCTTATTATCGAACATACATTTTGAACTAATGTCCTCAGCCGTTCTTTTTTCGGTTAAAGGTCTAGGTGACAGCTGCGATGTCCGCGGATAAAGCTAAGCCCCACATGATTCTGTTCATATCGTACCACCTAGCGTTATAAAGGCGAAACATAAACATAACTTGCTGGAAATTTCCGTCTCCCAGTGCTCCTGACAAAACCAGATCATAATGACCCCTGGTTTCTGACATGTTCAACGTTTTTAATCATCTCATCATTACCACTGTTTATTGGTTGTTTTCCATTTTAGCGGTTCTACCGCAACTTACATGTACAGACCTGATGATGAACAATCGAAGACGTACGTTCGCCGAATCTGACTTTTTCCAAAATGTCATAATTATAGAAATCCGTTGTTTACTTTTCATAGGCACTGACGGGACAGACAACTCCACGACGAGATTTACAGGTACTCAAAATTACCTTTAGAGCAAAGAGACAAGTAGACGGTCTCAGTCACTCAGAAGAACGGATTTCGAAAATAAACTACCGGGAAATAAGGAGCCGTTAATGAACTCTACGAAGCCTTGCGAAAAATGCGAAACCCCGAAAGAATGGAAGGGTGCACTTGTCCCCCTGTTCTACTAAGAAGGGACGTAGGTAAACGCCAAAAATTACCGTAAGGTTAGCTTGACATGTGTCTCGTGCAAAATAATAGAGCGCATCGTAAAAAGACATCTAAGCCAGTATCTGGAAGAAAACAACATACTGCGTGATGCCCAGTACGACTTTCGTCGAGGACGCTCTTGCCTTAGGAGTATTTTTACTGGCATGAAAATTGGTCAAAGGCCGCGGACAGTGAAAATCAAAGTGATGTTGTATTCTTGATTTCAGAAAAACCTTCGATAACATATCGGACCGACATTCTTTACAAATCATTTGGGAAACGGAAAGTCGAGGCAGAATGTTCAAACTGACCGACACTTCGCTGTTCTCTAAAGTACAAAGAGTTGTTGTTAGTGATTTTGTTAGTGGTGCCCCTCATAATTCGGTTTTAGGCCCACTGCTCTTCTCGGATTGTGTGAATGATTACACCAGGGAATTGGATTGTGAAGCTATCATGTTCGTCGCCGATGGAAAATAGGGACTGAGGAGACGAAAATGCTGCAATCTAAAATCGAAAAACCGAGTACTTGGTCGAGCAAGTGGCCTCTAAAGTTTAATGTATCCATATGCGTGGTTCTACGCCTGAACACCGGGCGAAAATTATCTCCAAACCGTTAGTATTTCATCAATGACACTGCATTAAAAGACGTGGAAACGAAATAAAGACCTGAGCATGTGGATCTGCGAATCTGAAGCTGTCAGGACACTGTACAAAGGCAGTTTAGAAGATAACTTATACGTTTTGCTGGAGTAGACGTGCATTTAAAATATTTCCTTTTGAACTCTTCGGAAGAATTTTCGGCGTCTTCGTTAGACCTCATTCAGATTATGGAATGTTTACCTGGAAAATGTAGATGAGGAAATAGGCTAACCTCTCAGTGTTATCGTTACGACGCACCTGTACATCTCACTGTACCTGCAGTCCCGAAGTGCACTGCTCCTGGTACCACGACTCCTCTCTTCAATAGACGGTTATGCCGTAAAGCTTGTCTTTTCAGTGTAATGACAACCTCGATTTTTGGTCACGTTACCATGACAGCTCTTCAGACCATTCTAACGGAGGACGCGTTTCTTCATCGAGACTCCGGATTTCACCTCATGAGGTCAGCCGCCAAAAAGTGCGAATGTCCGTGCCAGTTCATCTCGCATGCTCTAGACTTTTCTCAGGAAACAAGAGGAGCCCTTCGTAGGCTGTCTAAAGACAATACAATTGTAAGAGACTCATCCATATAAACAGCGTTCCCTATTTTTTTTCAGCAATAGTCTAGGCGACGTTGTGAGGCCTCGCGTGAGATAAGGTCTACCACAAACAGAAGACCATCAAGCGGCAGACAGTGACAGGGGCTTCAACTTCAAAGTACTTCGGCATGCCTAGCAGAATCTAGTCGCCTTTGCTGAATCAGCCGACTACTGCTGCCTCTTTCCAATTAAATCATAGTTAATAACATCTCTCTGAAAATCGGCCATTTATTAATTTTCGGATGTATGTTAATCGGGCTATCCCAGGGAGTATGCGCGGCGCAGACCACTGAGGGCTCTTAGGGCACTCATCCGCACCATACATTTAGTTACTAAACCAAAAACATGGGGAATACTGAGCACAATAAAATCACAAGAACGATCCATTAAATAAGACATCAGACAAGGCTCTTGATCAAAAAGGAAACGCTCGAAATCCGTCCTGAGGTTAGTATACATCTGTTAACACCATCCAATAGTAGATTTGAACATACCAGAGCGACAGTTAAACCAGAATACCAAATGGATGAGCATGGAAAGTTGGGGTCTGCATAGACCGTGAAAAATACCAAACAAATTACTAAATTTGGTAATTTCTAAAACCTGGAGCGGTCTGTTTTTTGCCAAAATTTGGTTTATTCTAGCCTGTACAAATAACAAAAAACAGAGGACGATATTTATGCTAAGCTACATAGGTGCACGGACACGCATAACTATCGCTGAGTGGGAGATGGGAAGTGTAGCATGCACATTTTACGAACATTTGACATTGTTTTACTAAAGTGGATCTCGCAAAAGCTAATGACTTTCGCACCAGTCGTGTCATATAACTGGGCACAGGGGCTGATTCGCTGAGATTCGGTTGAAGTTAATTTAACCGTCTGAAGATTCAGAAAGCGTGCTGAAATTTTTACTTTTAACTTCGTGGCATCATGCTATTCTCCGAGCATTGCCTCTCAGAAAGTTATCGCTGAAGCTCATGCTTCTTAAGATTTGGAATCGATCATGCACATAATTTTTCAAGTTCCCGTCGAAGAATCGACCATAGAAAGGACTAGAATTACCTAGTAGTGTTTCGAGTTGACAAATGACTAGCCTAAATTGATTTTGGAAAACAAACTGGAAAAAATAAAAGCAAGACTTTTATTTGTAAGAAATGAGATGACAAATTACCCGCCTCTGACCATTTCACTCTATCGGGGTTTCCAAGATCTCTACCATAAACTCTAACGCTGATGCAAGCTTAGGCATGTACAATGTACTTCCATGCAACACTACTCCTGCTCAGAACTTGGCCAATTCGTGAAAAGAGCGCATGGATTTAGCAAAAAAACTATTTTCCTCGCACTGGCGTGAACGGACTCCCCTTAAAAAAGTTGACTATGGTTTCATTTGATACCTTCTCGCCAGATCTAAACATTAGTTGGAAAAAGTTGAGCTGTGTTCAACGTTCTATGGAGATGGGGGAGGGAATGAGCAGGAATCATTAGAGACACCGTCATCCGATCCGGGTTCTGTATGAGGCTGCGGAAAAATCGTATGTGGCCAAGCGATAACTGGCTTTTGGCAATAGCACCTGGGGGCTTCTACGGCGCACTGTTGTGCGTACAGGACCAAACTGTGCAACCTGATCGAGATTGATTTCGCTGTTGTTAGTAGGGGCTATGGTAGCGGCTTTGAGCGATTTTTTGTTGCCCTAAAAATCACTCAGAAGGCTTGATTAAAGCCATGCAACGCTCGGAATCAACTATATCTTCGTGACTAATGCTGCTAACGTTCATGGTTCCACCCCTGTTTCGTAAATGTTGGAAGGTGTTTCTGAATCTTTTTGAATGGGTGGTGATCCGTGCAAGTAACATTGCCTGCTCCAAAGGTGCTGGCAAAGGAGTTAGTGCAAATAAGGATAGTCCGAGTTGAAAACTTTTCATTATGAGATTAATCGAGAATAATATCCCGACTTTAACTGCTGGGAAGGTTTTTAAAACAGTTCGATATTGTGGTCTCCCTAGGCATTCACCCAACGCGTCCCTTAATAGGGAGCACAGAGAAATAGGCACTTTCGTTTTATTGATCTTTCGGTAATATTATTTGTAATAAATCGAACAGAATAGTCGCTCTCGCAAAGCGAACTCCGCATATTCCTTATCTTTGCTTCCAAAACTATTTTTCGGAAAGTCTTTTCCAGCCATTTGAGACAATGGATAGACTAAATTACTTTTTTGGCAATGGATGTCAAACTGTTAAAACTCATTGTTGTCCAGACCATGTTGTCTTGCAAGCCATGCTCATTCGAAAGCTACCACCAGGTCTTTTATTTGGAAAGCGTCCAAGAGGAGGAGCTAACCCGTCACCTCAGTCTTCGACATAAACCAGATCAAAGGATGCATCTTGGTAATTTCCTCTTGAGCGACTTTGTCGGTATTCCTATTTCTTGCCAGTCGGCCCATAGAAACCCGAGGCGGGGATTCGCCGTCTTAGTAAAAAGGACACTTACCACTCAATTATTGACTCCATTTTAGGCATTTTAAACGCTTACTGAATAGAGCGATCAAAGGCAGGCACTACTTTTGTAGAATGATTCAAGCAGTTTAATACTGCTTGCATTTAAGGCAAGTGAGTAATCACAGAAGGTTTGACTATTTTTGAATTATTCCCACTTAACAAAAATAAGCATGCGAAGGAGTATTGTAGGTAACTTTAATTGCTTACAGGTTAAGTAAACAGAGCCGAAAATCCCACTATTATTTCTTTTTTTCGTAGGACCTGAGTGGACCTTCCTTCCTCTCAGTGACAGTCTCCACTAATTCAGTTGTATGTACTGACATAATCAAAGAAGCTATATCTCTGCTTTCGACGGGGAGTAGGCTTGTCCTTTGGCATGCCTTTTTGCTACAAGAAATGATCGATGGCCGATAGTCAGATAGGTGTCTGGAGGCTGTAAATCGCCTAAATCTTTGCAAAGAGGCCACGTTTCTAGGGATCGTAAACGCATCCGAGAAGAAATGAGAGACCCCACCGGGATGAGTTCTGAGATTTTACGTGAATGACTACGTGATGTGCGTTCTTAGGAAGTCTCTATTTGTGCCGCGACTGCCGAGTCTTGGTAGAGGGTGTTTGCGTCGTTGTTTGTGTGCGGATTTTGCCTCAGTTATTACCCACCTCCCAGAGCAGGATTAGTGGCATAATCAACAAGGATATGGTAAGCAATACCGGCAGCAAATATTCTTTTATCAACAGTCATTTAGGTGGAGCAACATTAATGGTACCGCTCCTCCTTACTCTGTACCAGTTGTTCTAAAGTCAGAAGACAAATGTGCGACGATTACTTGAATTAGTTGTTTGAGTCTTAGTCGTCCTTTCTGAGATGCCAAGACGAAGATGCGCCTTCCGAGCGAATTTCAACAGTTGCACCGTTCCTAGCGTCTTTACTTCGGTCAGGCAGGAGCTTGTGATTTTTTACCTAGAATATAACCAAGCAACCTCATACTCAAGACTGAGAATATAATTCGACTGACAGAAATTTTGAAACTTCATAATACCTTTAAAGTTTTTAAGCCCTCATGTCATTTCTGTGGTCGAACCTTATCGTCTTGGATTGCTAAGCCGATACCAGCGGAAGACAGAAAGCAAGGGTGAAGGCTGAAACAGTACCTGTTATTGGTTGATCCACTCCTTTATTTAATTAACCCTGTGCCTGATCAACACCTGCGACCAGAAACGCAAAGGCACACGAACGTGCTGCATTGAATGTTCGCAGTTTAGGTCTAGCCGATCAGTCAGCGATGCCATCTTAGCAAATTTTTCATTGCCTCACTACTCGCCGGACTTCATCGGAGGTAGATAGGAAATTCCTGCAGATTAAAATAGGCCATCCTCAGACTAGACGTGTAAACAATAAACATTAGAGACGCAGGAATGAAGACTTTCAACTTACTAGCCGTTATCAGCCAGCTATGCTTCACACTCAGTTTATGACATGCAAGGTTTGAGCCCCGATCCGGGAACGCTAAATAGTGAAATGTCTGATATCTCAGGTGAAACAAAACTAGAGTTCGATGGCAGGTGCCATGAGCAGACGGCAACCTATCACGTCGAAAACTAACAACGTAACAGGACCGACAGCTTAACCGTCGTGGCCGGAGGTGTTCGCCGTATGCCGTGCCTGGAGTATAAAATATAAAGATGACGTGACCCTCTATCGAATGACTGAAAGACAGCATATTTTTGTCCGTGGTTTCTATAAAGTATATTTGAAGTTGCAAGACCATCGAAAATCACAATGAAAATGCATGCTACTTAAGTGGTCATTTTTTACCAAGTACGGTTACTACAGGAGATTGAAAAGAAGTGTACTCAAAAGCAGACATCCTGCCGAGTCCGAAATATTATAGGATTATGCCGCAAGATAATCAGTATAACAACCGCGCCCAAGTAAACCTTTCCAGAACGCATTTCAGAATTTCAGCCAACATTTCATGAGATCGGTCACTCACTGTACCTTCATTACACTGCTGCATATGGTGGTTTTGGGTAAATGGGCATTTCCAACACCTAGTCCTACTGCAATGCGCTCGGTCGTCTCTGAAATGTCCGTAACATGCGGCAGAATGTTGTAATATTATTGGTGTTGTCTCCGGTGGGGTCCTCTGGTGGCGAACACGTAGGCATCAGAGTATAAACGCTTTTGGATGGCTTAAATGGATCGCGGACATATCATGCCTCTCATGCTTTTCTTCTGGGTTGCTCCGTTTAAATGGCATTCTCACACAGTTTTGTATGTGAGCCACCGAATGGTTACTGTGAAAACTGGAAAACTGCGTGATGTTCGCTGTCTTTCTATAAACCGTGACCTCTGTTTCGCCGTTGGGTCCTCGCCTGACGAGCACATCAAAGTACGGCAGTTGTCGCCTCTCTGCTTCCGCTTTCATGAATTACATATCCGAAAACACTGGGTTGAGCAGATTATGAGAATTTTGCAGCATGTTCTTCCTGACGATGGCGAACGTGTTGTTAACTTGAGGGTGTCCAAAACCGGCTCCCGTCGGATAAAGGCAGTCTTTCCTAGATTCACCGTGTTCACCTCGGTTCTTAAGGGCCGTTGATCGTCCCTTGTCAGCGGGCAGAAGGATAATTTGTTTCGTCCCTCCACAATTCCCTCCCGGCTTTTGACTCACTCCGCGAAACACATTGATCTGGACTGTGCGTCATCAGCACCTTGACAGTTTGCTTTTTCGCAACGAGGAACATCTTATTGACGAACACAATGTTGACTCGACCTGGACTACTGCGAGAAAAAGATGCGTAGCCTTGGCTCCACCTTGCCCTCCTACTTCCCATAGGCTCCAGTGACTCGACTACATCAAGAAAAGTCTGGGCATGATTGAAGATAGTCGATGACGGGACAAGTTGTTCCGACGCTCACTTACAATGACTCATTTATGATTAGCCCTCCTCTCGTCGAGCCGCCCTCCCTATCCTTAGGTAGTTATTTCCACGCAAACATGTGCTTGTGTTCACGTCCGACGCCCCAAGGCCATCAATTTTAAGGACCGTAGCCATGTCTGAAAGTGTCCGCTGCGCCACTGCTCTCTGCTATGTAAAGACTTAGTTTTACTGCTGTTTTAGAAATAGCACGGAAAATATTGACCAGCAGGCCCTTCAAGTTTACGCCCTTAAGGCGGACTGCCAGCAGAAAGGGGGCACGTAAACACTTAATAGATGGTTTCCCATCTTGAAAATAACAGTGGAGGTCCAAAGCACATGACCAATCAGAAAACACCAGCAAGTCTATGGATCTTTATCTTTCCTGAGGGGTCAAATGCGTGTGTAGTTTTCCAAATTATTCTCGTCCGGTAATTTTAGTGCCTGTTTTCGAGAACTCCGCAATGCTCAGACTCTTTCGACGCAAATAAATGTTTTCGTTGGCATGTTGCGTCGATCCCACTTAATGCGTTAAAGTCTGATTTATCCTCGTTAAGCATAAAGTACGAGTATGATGTCTTTTTAAAACCACTGTTGCTTTCTATCAAGTGCGACGTCAATTTTCCAAAAGCGCACGAGCACTAACCAGATATTCCTCACGGATTAATCCCTGAAGGCGCGCTTCATTTTTGACTGAAGAAGTTTACGAGATTGGGGCGACTCTCGAAGTTCATGAAGGCTAAGGACTTAATTCGGCCATCAATAGCAACTTTTAAATACTGAACTCAGCAGGTCAACTTATTTTTAGATAACGAAGTAGCCTATCGAAATCTCAGTTTTGCCCCACTGAACCCTGGGTGTTTTTGAACATTTGGGCGGCAAGACCAGGTCTTTAATGCGCACAAGTTTTCAACATGTTTCAAATTTCTTCTTAATTATACGAGGTAAGGCCCTTATCAGTGGCGACAGAAGGTGCTTCCGGAGGGAATGTCCCAAAGTTTGGGAAATATCATTTAAGAAATCCCAAGTCATGCCGCCTGGACAGCTTCTTAAACAAAGTATGGTCAGCGGAACGACTTTAAGACAGCTCGGGAAGATGGTGATCGTGGACCTTTGTCATTCTACCAATAACCTTAACCCTGCAGTAAGAGGGTAGTAGAGTAAACTGATGTGAATCGTTGGTGGAGTTTTAGGAAGTTATGGCAACTAATAGGGAAACCCGCTGAAGGACGGAAGGCGTGGGAATGGAATGAACCAGTAAAAGTTAAATAGTAAAAAACAAAAGACATAGATTCAAGAGAAGGATGCTTCCATTTTTGAGACTAACTTTCGAGCGGAATCCCAAAATGGACAAAAGTGCTCAGATTAAAAGATGTGAGCCGAGTCATTATCGGGGGTCTTCATTGCCTTCAGCTTCGTAGTTAATGGATGGCCTCATCAGTTGTAACAAATCAATAAAAAACAAAACGGACAGTTTTGTGTCCAAACGCAAAAGATCATAGGTTAACATGCTGAAGATCAATAGCTATCGATTTCTAACAGTTAATTACAAATTTGTTTGACAAAAAGAAGGGCTTAGGCAGCCTCTAATGACGGCTATTTACTTTAGTAAATCAAAGAATACTTCCACTTGCTTAGCTACAAAACCAAATCAGTTTGAATACACATTATATTATGGTCACATTTTCAAAGCTATTCACTTTGTATTATTGTAGCTTAGATAAACGCCAACGAGAAGAGTACTTGCCCCTTTCGAATCATAGTTCTACCAACAGTTATAAGTGGAAAATTTCATGTTACAAGGGAGGTGACAAAAAAACTGCATTTGAAGTTAATTTTATACATCGTACAAGATCATAGTGCGCTGTAAGGACGGCAGGAGTCTCACAAGATAGCGGTTTTATAGAATTGCACTAGGCATAAGACACATTTTGATTCTGTTGACCTAGCCAGATGACTTATAAGCGTGTCGACGTAGAGGCTGCATGACAGAGAGAGTCGGATATAACATTCCCCTATTACCAAATGATCGCCCAGTTCTCGACTACATTCATGTGACCGAAATGCACCCGATAAATTTATTTTGTCAAGGCAACCAGGCAACATAGTGCCTGTTATGAATGACTGCGCACGAAAATCTAAACCAACAACAGCAATTGCTATGAATGTGCACCTATGTTTTATATTTCTCTTGGAAAAGAAGTCAAATTTGGTCAGAATTCCGAAGGGGAAGCTGCCGTATATAAGTCATTTTGTTTTAGATCCAAAAATGAATGGTTATATCATGCCCTTCTTGCGTTGCCAGATGCCCTTCTACCAGAACTAATTCTCACCCTATTCGCATCGGTGCTTTGTTATGATTTTTATGCAGAATTGCCTTACTTTTTCATTATTGATATATTGATAACGCCTTCGAATCGGATTTTTTCGGCTCAATCAGGGCAATCACGAATCAAACTTCTTCCTCTGAAAGCGCATATTGATGCCGTCTCTGACGTTCAGACAGCAACGCATGTCAACAATGCGTGTATTCCCGGGGGGATAAAGAGGATTATTGCCAGAAAATTGACTCCTCGAATGTACCCGTTGTTAGTTAAGGCGGGGATACCATCATACTGGCATCATAATATGCCTGACAACTAAGTATACATTCTTGAAGAAGAAGACACGATCGCCGGGACAAGAGCTTTATTAGCCTGACGTTTCGGATTCCTGCTCGAATCCATCATCAGAGACATAAGCAGATAAGCTTATGTCTCTGATGATGGATTCGAGCAGGAATCCGAACCGTCAGGCTAATAAAGCTCTTGTCCCGGCGATCGTGTCTTCTTCTTCAAGACTGCTTCCTGGGACTCGTCTTTTCGCTTCTATTGGTAAGTATACGTTATATTTTAGGCGATTTATACTTTCAATGCAGCTTCCCATGGTAGGTTCTACTGTCTTTTACTTGACATAAAGAAGATAACCAGGGCGAATCATTGTTAATATGGAAAAATTGTAACTAAAGAATAAATATTTAATTTGGACAATTGCATAAAAAGCAGTGACTCACGTCTTACACACCCACCCGATTCGATTTTTAAAGTGATTATGGTCAATTAAGGAGAGGCGCATGAATTTTCGCTTCGTGTTAGTGACTCGCTAAAGTCGGCAGTCATTCATAACCTCGACAGTTAACAAGGACATTCTGGCATTCGAATAGACGCCAATTAACTAACCGGGGCTCCAATGGAACAAAGAAATTCATTAGATAGTTTTCTCACCAGGTTGGTTGGGCAAGTCCAAGACCTAACATGCAGTCCAAAAATCGCTTAATTCTTTAAAAAATGGAAAAATTCCTGACGGGACACAGCTCACCGTACAGTGCGGATTAGGTTAACGACCTTCGTAGCCCGACCAGGCGAGCACTGCATGAAGAACTTACGCCTGAATTTCATTTCGGCGAAACAGGCTTGCGCTGCAGCCGCCTCATCTCCTCCTCCTACCCTCACACCCAGCTTGGCCTAATGGCAATAAAAGATCAAGAGGACTGGAGATGGGTGTGATGCAGGGGGCTACGAGACCAAACGCTCCGTTCGCGTGTGCTTCACGTGACCTAGTCTCTAAATGCTTAAAAACCTGACGTCACTGTGGAGGGCTCGAGTCTCAGTTAAGTGAGATTACCTGCATAGGTGGCACGACATACCATGCCTGACAGTACAGGTACTGGTTAAAAGCACAGGCAAGTGTTTCGCCGATATTCAGCCATTTGATGGCACGGTTTCGAGGGGTTCGGCTCATCACTGGGTCCCCCAGTGTTTTCCACCTGCTTTCCTGGTGAATACTCCAATTTTGAAATCGCAACCTTTTAATTTCCTTAGTCTCCAAAAATACTGGTCTACTCCAAGTAATCGATTAATTTCGAAGTAATTTAGAAAGCTGCGGTGTCAAAACTGGATTGTCTACAGGAAAAGCACACGAGGAAGGCCGGAGGGCTCACTAATGAGCCGAAATCCTTGCAGTTATGTCATACAGCAGCAGAATATCGTCAAACATGGGTCTGGACCTTTAAATAGTACTTGTGCTGCCAAGTA
>CACRXP010000551.1:290878-303943 GCA_902702965.1 Spirometra erinaceieuropaei
AAATCACGGAGCAGAACATGGGAGCGGGAGGTCATTGCGCATGCTAATTGATTGTGGGCCGGGGAATCATTGGCTCACGCAATTGTCACCTATTGCGAGTTTCCCTCCTACTGCTACTGCATGTTCGGTCATTCTCGTTAGGAGTAATCTTCGAGTTTCTGCGATGTAGTTTTGTTCGCAACTGCACCAGGTCCGATAAACGACCCCGGACGTTTCCTGCTGTGGCAATGGGTCTTTCAGTCTTGTGACCTGGGGCCTGATGGTTGCCTCCGGTCTGTGTGTAACTCCAACTTCGAGTGGTATGCGAATGGTGTTGATGGTTTCTGAAGCGTTCATCACGTACGGTAGCGCTCGCTAAAATGTGAGGCCGGCTGAAGTTTGTCCTCCGTCGCGTTTACGCATGCAGCGACTGACGAAGTTGCGCGGGTACCCATTCGCTCTAAGCGCACGTCGAAAATACTGTAGTTCAGCAACCTTGTCTTCCAATTCGCCCTAATGCACCTCGACACGCTGGTATAACGCCTTCCCGCAACTGCTTTTGTGGCCGCTTTGGTGGTTGTTGTTGGATCCCAGTACTTGCGTCGTATTAGACGCTTTCCTGGATAATTTGGCTTTTAGACTATCCTAATCTATGCAGCAGAAGACGACGTCGAGGAAGGCCCGTTGGTTATTTTGTTCAGTCAATTCCATTGTTAATTGCATGTCCGCTAAGATGGCGCTGAGAAGTTCTTTGAATTTCAGCACCTAATCCCGTTAGGTGATGACGAAGGTATCATTGACATACGGAGTCTAGAATTTCAGTCTATGGGATCGGAAGACCAGCAACTCTAACTGTTGCAGGACCGCCTCAGCTAGGAGTCCCGAAATCGACGAACCCATTGATGAGCCTTTCACATGCTCGCAAATTGCTCCATTGGAAGTGGAGTATGTCTTAAGATAAAACTTCAGGAGTTAAAGGATTTGTGCGCGTCTGAGGCGATTTTACCTTTAGTCGTATTTGTTCTGTAGGAGTAATTTTATGGTGTCAAACGCCAGATCTTAGGGAATAAAAGTAAAGAGAGGCTTAACATCAAAAATACAATTAGGTCTCTTGACAGGAGATCTACCCCTTGAAGTTTCATTAAAAATTGTGTTAACTAGTGGACTGTGGTGCCTAAATCAACGGTCGCAAATTTAGGACGTTGAAATAGACACCTTGCCAGTCCGTGAGTTGGCGTACCTTTGAGTGGTACGAAGGGTCGGAGAGGAGCGCCCTCTGCGCACCTTTGAAAGGCCATAAAATCGTGCTAGGACCGTTTCTTGCGCTCTCGCCATGCATTGGTCGATCGCCGATATTGCAACTGAGCTTTCCATTGCCAGTAATGTTGAAGTGGTTTCACATGGGGCATAGAACTGACGATCCCCCAGCAAGTCTTTGGGTCGGATGTTGCCATATAACCCTGTCTGAAGTAAACAAACCTTAGTTGCCTCTAATACGGGACCGGTTTTAATAGTGGTTTTCACAGGTGGAGCGGGGGAACGCACAGGCGACGAGGTCAAGTAGTTGTATGCAAAAGCAAAACCTATTGGGAGTGCGTGGTTGTACTTTCAATGATTGAGAAATAGTTGCGCTAACTCCTAACCCTAATTCTAGCCCTTAACTATAATCCTTAATCCTAAACCCCAACCCCTAGCCTTAATCATAGCCCTAGTCCCTAACCATAACCCTTAACCCACACCTCAACAGTATTCTGCCCACCAGCTAGGGCTACCAAACGACATCTTACCAGTCTTTTGCCTCTTGGAGGTAATCTGCCCTGTCCAACAAAACAGTTGAACACTCCCTGTCCACGAGCACGATAACGAGGTCGTTTCGGCCTTGAGTTCCCTTAGTGCGTCGCGTTCGACCTTGGGAAGCACTTTTCCCGGCCTACGAGCCATGAAGGACGACACTCGGCGTCGGATAAGGTTCTTGGCTTTTTCTGTCGCTTCCTTCTGGCTGAGAATTAACTCCACTGCTGCAATCGCGTTGACAGGTTAGGCAGCAGCTGTGTTAAAGGAAGCCACATACCTTAATCCTTGCATTGGTTCCCCAGCCAGTCCCTTTGGCAACAGGTCATGTGCCAGTTTGTCGTATTTGGATGACGTTTGACCAGGCAGCTTGCGGAACCTGCTCTCCAGTGCTACCTTGCGAATCGCTCTTTGTTCGCGGGCTCGTTCGGGCACATTATTCTGTTGCCTTTTTGTACCGTTCACCTCCCCCCCCCAATGAACTCGCAGTACCTCGCCTTCTCTTGGTCAGTCCTCTGATGGTATTTGCTGAGCCTCGAGAAACAGTTTTGAAGGCGCATTCGGATCCTGTCTCTGTCGTGTTGAGATACTGATTGTCTCTCCCAGTTCTGTGTTTACCGGAAGTCTGCAGGAAGTAAATATAGGCAAAAGGTTACTGTAGAGATACCTGTGCAGAAATCGAATCTGCGCACAGGCATACGACTCGCGGAAGGCAAATGTTCCCCACCTTCGAGTCGATCGGAATGCACCACGCCCAAACAGATTGCCGATAGAGGCGAGTCCCAAGATGCAGCTCAAAGGGATGAAATTCGACCGCTGGAACAAGAAGTTTCATGGTCCGACGCTTCGGGCTGTCATTCGAACTCGTCATCAAAGACAGTTGCGGAAAAGGGCAAAGCGCACCTTGTGCCTACTTGTGCCTCATGAGGAGATGGTGGACAACTTCAGAAATGCTCTTGAAGTAAGGGAGCGATTTCCAAAATTCGGCGATGCCGCAGTTAAGTCTCCCGTCCCCTTTGCCCATGCACCGGTTGACGAAGTTGCGCGAGTATCCATTCGTTCAGAACACTAATCGAAGTTATTATGACTCGACAGCTTGGTCTTCCGTTTCACTGTGCTGCCGATATTGAACCCTTATACAACTGCGTTTGTGGCTGACTGGTTGGCTGCTGTCGAAACTCATTACTTACGTCGTATAAGTCGCAGTCCTGAAAAATTTATTGCTTGGGCCACCATAATCAGTGTGGCTGACGAAGACATCAAGGAGGGCCAGTTGAAGATTTCTTTCTGCTCTGTTTTTGTATTTGCACGTCCGAAAAGACGACGTTTGGATGTGCTTTAAAAGCCAATATCTGATATCATTCGCTGAGAATGGCAGAATCCAAATATCCGGTCCAGAAGTTCAATTCATGGTGTTGGGATACCAGTGACTCCAACCGTTGCAAGATCTCCTCGGTTATAAATCCGGAAATTTATCAATACACTGGTGTGCCTTTCCCTTTCATCTGTGGCTTCCGAATTTAGGCTTTGCTTAGTAACCACACTTTGGCAACCGCCTCAACCGACTGTCAAACCAGATGAGGGTAGTCGGTATTATGTGATCCTACAGCCAGTACTTCTTTTCACATCACATTCCTCGTTCCTTTCACCCCAAAAAGTTCTATAGAAAGGAAGATATACACTCCTTTAGGCAGCTTAGACTAACTGAGGTAGCTCTGCCAATTAGAAAAGTCTTGGCACACAGTGGATTTCGGCAGCCGTTTGAGAAGACTAAGCAGCCCTATTTATTGACAGCACTGCTTACCACCTCGTGTGAAAGGGACTGGAAAAGATGCCCTAAACAAATGCTTGAAAATCCCGGCATCTGCAAGAAAACAGTTGCTTTTAAGTGCAAAAATCGCTGACAAACAACCAAACAAATAAGAACCCTCGTTCCCATCCTCTCCGTCCCACCCCACAGGCTGCTTAAATGACTTCGCTCACCCTGGCAGCCAGGAATGTTTGTTGCCTTCTAGACATTTAGCGGAGCAACCGGTCGGAAAGGAGGACGGTGTTAGTCACTTGAAAGCTGGCGAGCTACGAGGTGGACATTGCTGCTCTCAGAGGGACCCGATTTTTCGTAAAGCGTCAGCTGGATGGGGTGGGTGGGTAGCGACTACGCCTTTTACTGGAGCGCTGCTTGAAGACAGAAAGACGGGATCGCCTTTGTTATGCGGAACGACCTCGTTGAACGACCGTCCTGTCTGCCGCATGGCATCAACGACTGCCTCATGAGTCTGCGCCTGCGCTTTCAGAGAAACCAATCCGCTACCGTAATCAGAGCCTACGCCCTCTAATGACCGGTTCCGACGAGAAGAAGAACAAATTCTACGAAGACATGCATGCCTTCCTGGCGACTGTGCCGAGTGTGGACAAGTTTATTGTTCAGATAGGCTCGCAATTCTCAAATGCATGCGAGTCACAACGTCAATATCCAACCCCCTCCAACATATCTTCTCTGTCATTCAATATTTCGAGTACGGATGGGCCTGCTTGGACATTTCCGGACACAATTAAGTTACGACACAACACCTCCTGCTTCCCCCAAACGCCTCCTTTGCAACCCCTGCATCAACCCCATGCCACCCGCGAGGACGACGACCACCCCCTCCATCATCACTGTCACAACTCCCGCGGCGAAAACTACCATCCCTCCCACTCCTACTACCGGTAAGAACCCATCTGACGCCCCGTCTCACCACCACCTTCCCCACTACCATCCATGAGGACTAAACCCTCCCCTGTCCCCATTGTGATCTTGCCATTACGCCACGTATCGTCCTGATCGGTCACTTAAGAATTCATCGCAGTGGGACTAGAGAACCAGCTTCAGGAGTTCCGAAATACACCGGTCGCATCCGGCTCAACCGTCTGCAATGTCTACGCACATTCATTCCCCACATAGGTCTACTTGGCAGCACGCACCTCCATCTGTGCTAATCCATCTCAGACCAGACCCCCTCACCACACATCTCCCCGACAAGACAGTTCGACCTTCGTTTCTGAGAATATCCACGTGTGCTTCACAGCAGAGCAAGAGCAGCGACGGTGACTTGCCCGGTGTCAAGACGGGATCAAGAGGATCGGAGGCGGGAGAGGACGCAGGTGACTGGTACAACGAAAATCCGCGCCTGGACGTATCACTACAGTCCATGATCCACAACGTGCAACTGACCAGGGTTTTACGCAACAGTGAAAAAGTTGTAACGGCTGGGATTCCAAGCGGCGTGGTGTGGGCCTGCATCTGGGTAGGCCGCCACACCCCCAGTACTGGTATTTGTTATGGGCACGCATTCCAATGACTCCTGCCGGACTTCGATTTAACCCCCGGTGTCGGTCCAGCGCATTTACCTTGTGACTCGTCTTACGGGTAAAAAAAAACCCCACCAACACACACCACACACGAACCCGCCCCACATCACTCCCCATAAGAACGGAATAGGCTGCTTTCAAGTAAGAGAAAAGCGTTTTCTTCGGCTGCTTCATGTGACCTCTGTGGCACTCAAAAACATGTGAGATCCGAGAAGCCCACCCACTTTGCTTGAAAACCAGGTGGGTTGCGTGGGAGCTAGGTCTTATATAGTGAGGGGAGGTGGACTGTCTTAGCTCTGTCGTCCACTTGCGCCCAATCGCCGCATCAGATGACTGACCGGGTTGGGAAGTGGACTGGAAAGAGAGAACAAGGTCTACCCTGGGGACCGCGTCCCCCACAGCACTCAGTGCATGTTCCTTACTAGAACAGTCTGATGTTCTTTGAAACTATCACGGTGCGTTAGAGAAGACGAAGATGTGATCACTGGAACAAGAAATTTATCGGCCTGGCGTTTCGGATTCTCACTTGAACCCGTCATCAGAGACAGTCGCAGATAAGGGCTGTGGTGGCACAAGGGGAGCACTATCTATAATGCGTAGCTGCCGTGGGACCGCATGCGCAGTGTAAATAACAGCTCTCGCACTCATCGCTGAGGGTTAAAAACCGTGGCATGAAGGGTGCCAACTGCCGTGGTAACTTGGTCCTGTCAGGACAGAGGGCCAGGCTGTAATGGCTACTCCTTAATGTAGCCTCTATGGAATTCCCACTCTGCTGGGACCTGAGCCGTCCCTCTATTGCTTTTGTGTATGTGACATCAAAAACCAGCATGACCCCGTTTGGTGGGAAGCATGCCCTTTCAAGTTTCTTCATAAACTGTGTGGATGAAACGCCGGTAACTTTGAATCAACAGTCGGACCTTTGTGGAGTTGAAAAAGCTTCTTCATCAGTCAGGAAGTTGGGGATGCCGGAGAGGAGCGCCATAGAATTCGGTCGAGGCCGTTTTTTATACTATCGCCATGCGTCGGTCAATTGGCGATACCGCACTTGCCAACGACATCGCATTCATTTCGCGCATTTGCGTTTTTCTGTGGCTTGCGACATAGAACTGACGATAATACAGTCTCCTCTGGTCAGTACCAGCATCAAAATTCTCCTGTCCGCAGGTACGATAATCAGACCTTCGCCGGCCCTGAATGGTGTCGGGTAAGATTCCTTGTCCTGCCCGTCGCTTCCGTCTGTCTGAGGACTTGCACCGCTCCCGCTATCGTGTTGACATGTTTGGCACCGGCTGTGCAGAGTGAGGCTTCATGCTGTGACATCTGCATTTGTTCTGCCTACACATCCGCTGACGGCAGGTTGTGTACCAGTTTGTTGTTTTTGGATGACTATGGACCTGAGATGTATCGGAATTCGTTTCCCACTGCTGTGTCGCGTATTGCTGCTGGTCTCGGGCTCGTTCGGCCACAGTCGGTTGGAACAGTTTGATACAGATCTCGCACGTACACTCACAGCAGTTGGTATATCTCGATCAATCCTCCGAGGGCACCCGTGAAACATTGAGTTAAAACCTCGAGGGAGTCGTTAGATCATTCGTTTGCTCTGTTTAAATATTGTCCGACGAGCCAATTTTGTGGTTACCAAAGCCTCTTATGAATACATTTTCGAGAACATATGATTGTTGGGACACTTGGTGGAAACCGAATCTGTGCATTGCTCGCGGCCTTTCAAAGGGTAAAGGTTACCCTCGCCAAGCTAATCGTAGCACAATGCGTCCGAAAAATCGCTAATTGAAGTGCAAAGGTGAGTTCTGGGGTCAACTGCTAGGAGGAAACTTGGTCGCTGGAGCAAGATTTTATTATTGAGGGGTGATGTCACCCCGAAAGTCCTGCTCGACCCTCCCTTTTGCGTAACTCATAGGAGGTGCGTAGGCCGTTATTGAGTTCCACCTATATGCTTCAGTATAAATTAAATCGATGACTGTAGATATTCTACTTTAGGGTTTCTTAATCACTTTAAGCTTCCTGCGTGAGCTTAACTTAGACGATATTCGAAATGACTTTGGTTTTCTGAAACTCGTTAATGGCATGCTGGTAAAATGAAGTATGACTGTTGAGAGCACTGAAAGTTTTTTTCAGGATCCATTATTTCTCCACGCAAGATAGTTGTTCTATCCAGCTCGACCCAATGCAAAGCTCGGGTGACTCTTACGCCGCGATGACCACAAGAAAGTCCCTCATCTCCCTGTTCTCAGCGTATCACAGAAAGTCGTTGGATTTTTTGCCCAGTCAAGGGTCTTGCGTCTCGTGTACTTTGAGGTGGGCTTGTCGTCTGAACCTGGTGATCGCAGTTCTGGTTTCGTAGTCATGTCATCCTCTCAGGCCGACGCTGCTGATTATTCCGCACATCAAATGCTGGATTACCTGATTCTCGTTGAGTCATTTCTTATACCTCCGAATCGTGCCCGAGTGCTTCCAGGGAGCTGATACGGATCATATCACACGGGCATTCCAGTTGTTTCAATTTTATCATCATCCTCGCTGTAAACGTGTCCCAGCTGTTTATTCTCTCTGGGTTCCATCCTGCATAGTATTGCTTATATGACTTCTATGGCTCTTTCTTTCAGTGAGGCCGACCTCGTAGTTAGATTCAAATTTTCATTTCCGAACTTCCCAGACGATGGCAGTCGAACAGTATCATCTTTAACTAGTACTCACTTGCGGTATTTTCATCTCATAATCATGTGGTTATCAGCCTCGCAGCCGGGGACGTACTCCTGTTCCGCTCTCGCAGGTCGCAAGGCGATGGGCGGTGTTTATAAGAAGGATTTTCGTTCTACACTATCCCTCTTCCAGAGAAATCTCTTTTTTTATTTGCTAGCTCCCAGGAATTACGGTGCGTGGACTCACACACGCTGGAATCTTTAGTATGTTCATTTCGGTTGTCATAATTATTGATAATGGAAGCAAAGGTGCTCATGACTAAGGCGAAATCCAACAAGGGCAATGACTTTTCTTCGTACTGATTTGGTGTTTGATTCTTTTGATGGGATGATTTATTCTCCTAGGGACGATATTTCCTATAGTGCAAGCTTATCATGCATGGTAGGCAAATCCAAGGGCGACAACTGTTGTCCTTCATTTCACCAATTATTGGTTGTTAGCTAAAATCGGACTAACGTACCATACCGCCAGACTGAGACAAACAGCTCAAATGACAAATGATGTGCCGTGTTTATTGTCTGCCTTCCGACTAACCACTGTCGCGACCAATCAATTGGGGTTACTTGCTCAGTTCTGGTAAAATAGCTTTGTTTACGACCACATTTTTCTCCATTGAGAAAGGGTAAACAAAACGACCTAATACGTCACCGTCTAGACAGTAAAACGGACTCTAAACACCGGGTTTTCTTACTGCTGCTTGTTGTCAATAGGGAGGTTCTGGAGTCCGCGTGCACTAGCGTGTTTCCAGGTCTGCGATAACGGCTTCCGGCGTCTCTATGGTTGCCGCTCCGCTCCGGGAGTTTGTTATTTGAGAGGGAATAACTAGTCGTTGAAAGATACCTGCTGTGTTTTCAACTTTTTGGAAGTCTGGTGGTTTGTTCATTGTCAAAGTATCTAATGCACAAATGTTAAATAAGAACTCAAATGGTCGATCGAGCTGGCCATCCTGAGGCTGATATATTTTTTGTCTGCTGCTATCTCGACCTTCAGATGATGGGCTCGAGAACTGCCTCTGTTGTCAGTCGATGCCCTGACGAAGGGTGGTTGATTTGTTGTGGTAGGTATTCGTTTGTGCAATTCATCTGCTTCCCCATCAGACTGTCTCTCACCGAGTTTATTAGGTTTATTGCGGCCCTCTTGCTCTGTTCTCTGTGTAGGTGATGCTGCAGGTCTTTGTAAGTCTATTTGGCGGCCGATGTGTATGTCATTGGTATCTGAAAACCGCTCCTCTAATGTGAATCGTTCTATCTTTGAGCTGTCTGTAGAGGATGCGTGGTTCTGGAGACCATGGAGGTCATCCGCCACGTTCTTTTGAGTTTCTGGAATGCTTGTTCGACTGTTGAAGGCAACCGGTGGAGGCAGTACTCATAGACGGTCCATCGTTCATCGTCAGGCTATTCAACCTGTGCACACACTGTCACCTACCAAGACCGCAGCAGTTGTCTACAGAGTATGTTGTAACAGTGGAGACCGCAGGTATGCCGGAGAACCCGGACAAGAAATTGCAGACTCACTTGCGCAACCTATTTATTGTCTCAAATTATCGTCCAGAGACTCTTGAGCTTGTCAGTAAAGGGTTTTTTATTGTTTTCACTGCATCAACACGGGCAAAACGATGACCAGAAACCAGTTGCCACCCAACTATGCATAAAATTTTTCTCGTACCGTGAGTGACCGATCTCATGAAGTGTTGGCTGAGATTCTGAAATGCGTTTTCGATTAGGATGGATAACCTAGGCGCGGTTGTTATACTGATTATCTTATGACATAATACTATGACATTTCGAACTCGGCAGGATGTCAGCATTTGAATAAACTCCTTTTCAACCTCCTGTAGAAACCGTACTCGATAAATAATGACTACTTGAGTAGCATGCGTTTTCCCATTGATTTTCGATGGTTTTAAAAATCCAAATGTATTTTAGAGAAACCAAGAGCAGAAATATGCTTTCTTTCAGTCGTTTAGTAGAGAATCACATAATCGCTTTATTTTAAACTCAAAAAATGAGCATAATTAGGTTTTAAAAAGTCTCTAATCATGAGATTTTTTAAGACCGCGCAAGGCTCATTCACATAGCATCGTTCCTGTCCATTTAGGACCGCTCCTCATGAACTGTACAACATAATCCGCATCCATTGCAAAATTTTATGGACTCTATATGATATCTTTTTAAAGTTATGGATGAATATTTGATTTCCTTTACGCGGAGCTCATGCACATTGTAGACTGAATTCACTAAGCGCCAATGAAACGACTGATCAGGCTCCGAATTATTCGGCGATTAGACAACTTTTCAAAATCTTGTTATACTCCTCCTTGGAGTATACAATAGAAATATGACGTAATTGTCTATCAAACAACTGAAAAAAGCATATTTTTGATCGCGGTTTCTATATAATATATTTGAATTTGCCAAACCATTGAAAATCAATGATACAAATGCATGCTACTTAAGTAGTCATCTTTGCCGAGTACGGTTTCTATGGGAGTCTGAAAGGCAGTGTATTTAAAAGCTGACATCCTGCCGCGTCCGAAATGTTATAGGATTATGTCGCAAGACAATCAGTATTGCAACCGCGCCCAAGTTATGCATCCTAATCGAAAACGCATTTCAGAATCTCAGCCAACACTTCATGAGATCGGTCACTTACTGTACATGCTCGATAAGGCAGGGGAACGGGAACCCCCGTAATGCAGGTGATCTGGCGTTAAATTCCTGGACGAGTGCCTATTCCCGTATCGTAACCTCTAATCCCAACCAAATCCCAATCTTAACCTTAAACCTTATCTCTCCGGAATTCAGCGCAACACCACTTTACTACGGAAGGACTTCCTGTTTCCGCGTTTTACCACGACCACCTACCCCGTAATCTTACTCTAGCTGAAGCTGTCACCAGATTGTTATTCTTGTAATCAACACAAACTTATGGGACCAAAGATAACACAGGGTGCCGGTTGGATTCAAAATGGATTGACCAACTTCACGCAGCTCCCTGGGTGACTGTCACTTACTCAGAGTAACTACGTCTGCATTGGTAACAAGTACGCAGTCACACACCTTGATTCCTTCGTTCTGGTAGATAAAACGCGCTGTTACCCGAACAACATGATTGGCTTGCAGATCAATTTAATTTTAGTGCGAATGGTCCACCTAGCGTCGGTATCAGGTCAAAACGAACTGTGATAAAACAGGACCCAGTAACTGACTTGACAAACAACCTACGCATTAGTCATGTCATACATGTGTTGTTTCTTTAGTCAACACGAGCCATGACTGGAAGACTCCGATATGACATCATAGGGTTTGTCATAAAAGTCAAAGTCACGTTATTGTTCTTATTTCAGGCTTCTTTGGTTTTTGAATGCTGCTTACATCACGGACTCATGTGCTGTCGCAGAAGGAGTCGCTGTCGGAGAAGTTCTTCCATTCGTTGCGGTTGGCATATCCTTGGATCTCCTCGGCCTTGCGAACCATCCAAGCGTCCTGCATCTCGCGCAGCCGCTGTTGTACAAGGTGGCAACTACGACAGAATGCTGCTCTGTTGTCCTCAGTAGGGCGATTGACGTAGGTCTTGTGCAGTCGGTGGTAAGATGTGGTTTGGTAGCCCCCACTCCCCCTGGTGGACACAATGCTGTTAGCGTTGGGGTCAAGGGTTAGGGTTAGGGATTATGGTTAAGAGCTAGAGTTAGGGGTAGGGGTTAGCGCAACTATTTCTCAGTCATTGAAAGTACAACCACGCACTCCCAATAAGTTTTGCTTTTGCATATAACTACTTGACCTCGTCACCTGTGCGTTCCCCAGCCCCACCCGTAAAAAACCCAATTACCACCGGTCCCGTATTTTAGGTGACTGGGATCCGCTTACTTCAGGTGGGCTACCAAACCTCATCCGACCCAGTCTGTTCCTCTCGGCGGGTTGGTTGCTGATGGCGGCGTCATTGTCATCCAATCAGCCCTGATGTTTGCGGCGTGTGCGAGTGAAAACGGCCAGCGCCGTCGACTGGACTGTGCCCTACAGTTGACATCATCGGTTCTCTACGAGGCGTTCTCTTCAGCGGCGGCCGAGGAGGCGACTAGAGGGCTGGCCAGCCGTTGAGCTATTTCATTGCTGAAATGAAGATGGTGGGCAGGCAAAGACAACAGGTCACTGTTCAGCTTACCTGGGGGTCGCTTACCATGTGGTCTCCTGTGAGGCTGTAGGCGAATTCGCATCTTAGAGATGGCGAGACGATGGTCGGTCCACCCGCCGGCACCCGCCGGCACCCGAGATCGCCATTGTCACCACCCCGTCCCGCCGGTCTCGCCTCCGGATGAGGACATGGTCCAGCAGGTGCCGTTGTCGCCACCGAGGGTGCATCCAGGCGGCATTCTCTCGCTTCGGTAGACGGAAGTAGGTGTTTGCCAGGATGAGCCGGTGTTCTATGCAGGCTCGTAGGAGGAGCAGATCATTGTCATTGAAGCCATCGAGACTATGGGACCCAGCATTCCTCTCCAGGCAGCATGGTCTGTGCCGACTCGAGCGTTGAAGTCTCCAAGAACAATCAACTTATCCGCCTTTGACACCGACGTCATGAGGGTGTGTAGGTCCCCGTAGAATTTGTCCCTTGCGGCGACAGGGCTGGTCATCGGGGGAGCGTAGACACTGACGATGGAGACGAATTTTCCTCCTTGGAGAGGCAGGCGCCGGCTCATCAGTCGCTCATTGATGATCTGCGGCAGACAGGGCATTCGTCCCACGATGTCATTCTGGTTGACAAAGACGACGCATGCGTCCCGTCGCTCTGCCCTGGGGCGACCGCTCCAGAGGAAGATGTAGCCCGCATCCACCTTCTCCAGTTGGTCTTGTTCGGAGAACCGGGTCTCGCTGAATGTGGCGATGTCAACCTTGCAACGCGTCAGTTCCCGAGCCGCTAGCGCCGACCTCCGTTCCGTTCGGTTGCTCCGCGCATTGTCTAAAAGGGAACGAACATTTCAGGCTGCCAGAGTGAGCGGACACACCTGCCAGTCCGGCGAGTGGGGCGGTGGGGAGGAGGAGCAGGAAGAGAAAGAGTGCTGTTTCAGATTTTGAAGAAGACAAGATCGCTGGGACAAGACCTTTACTAGCCTGACGTTTCGGATTCCTGCCCGAACCCATCATCAGAGAGAAAAAGCAGATAGGGGTGGTTCAAGGACAAGGAGCTTCAGTATTTATAGGATGCAGTCGCCATGCTACCGCATACCTA
>CACRXP010000551.1:329376-344526 GCA_902702965.1 Spirometra erinaceieuropaei
CAGGATTTTGACCACAAAACAATGGGGTGGTGGCAGTGGCCCAGTTGTGCGACGAATGCCGACAACAGGGTCCGCCAGCGCACCCCGCAAATGTTGGCATTTGTTATTGCGCACAGATAACGCCTGCCAGAGTCCGATATGGCCCCCGTGTTGGTTCAGCGCATCTAACACGTGGCCCGTTTAGAGGGCACACACACACCGGGCACATAATGACGATTCTCTCCTGCCGGGGGCAATTTTGACCGTACCTGCGCCTGAGACTTCTTTTCCTAATTAGCGGGGTTTCATTCGCTTTGTGATCTATCGGTTTTTAAATATGTTTCGGATTCGTCTACCTTTCAGGCACGAGGTGCGGGTATACGTGAACTTGGTCTGTACTTTCTCCCTTATGTGGCAAATCCGGTCTGATAAAACGCTTTTCGGCCTTCCATTGCAAATGAACGTTCACTTGAGGGACGAGCTTGCACCAAGATGCAAAATCATAGGAGGTTTCTAAAAGCATTATCGTATCTCTCTGTTCTGACTGCATGTTACAAATTAACCAAAAGAATTGAATCTTCTTCGTGGACCCAGCTTACTCAACAACCGGGAAACAAATTGGCTAAAATTAACTTATCAGTTTTTATGGCATTCGTGGCCCTCATCCGTTTCTATGGTGGATTACGAGTGTCAGTGAATGCGTTAACATTGACCGCTGGACTCGTGCGCAAACGCTTGCCATTGGCTGGCCGGCCAGTGTGCGGACGCAGACGTCGGGGCTAATGAGTATCCCCACGTCTCAAGATAGTGGGGACATTTTACAGAGTGGGCGGTTGTTGGATATGAAATTGCAGCTAATGTGCCTCAATAAAAATTTGCCTCCTTGTGTCCCGCGGGCTAAACAAAGGTTATGAGACACTGGAATAAGTAATGAAATCTCACCATTCATTTTCTCGCGTTTGAATGCAACTTGCGATAAATGGTCTAATTCTGGATTCTATAAAATGTTGTGTTTCAGTTTTACATTGTAGAACCTAAAGGGCTTTCGAACGAATTCTCTTTTCGCATTTAATGGCTGATTCCGCTGTCATAGTTGGGAAACATTTTAGATTTTTAAATGCGTGTGTATCCCCGTAGGCGGTTAAGTGAAGCAGGCCGATATAAACTTTCAACGAAATCAATGACTGCGGATCAGTATCTGCTCTGTCTGTATGCCTTCCACCCTGTTCTGTCTCCATTGGGACCGTCCACGTGAAAGTAAAACGTAGGGTTTCGTGAGGATCTTTAGTGTTTTTTGTCCGCGTTGCACACTGTGTTATTGATCAGACAGGTTTGTTTTGAACGCATATTATGAGCTGACAGTCTACCCAGATTTGCAGGACAGAGGGAGGAATTAGGCAAGCTCAGACGAACGTAAAGTTCACCAACTTGGCCTGACGAAGTATTTGCGCTGGGTTTTGCCTTGAAGTTCCAAACCAGACCTTCGCTGCTTTGCGTAGTGGCGAACACTCACTCGTGGAGGCCGGAGTGACCGTGTCCGTTTTATCCGACATGATCAGAGCCCTCTGAACATCCGGTTTGGCTGGTCAGCAATAGCAATTTAATTGCACATGGCCATTCCAGTCTTCTTACACTAGAGCAATAGTAATTCTCCCTAGACAGAGTAATCTTGGGCGGTGTGTTGGCACACATTTCGTGTGCAGGCTAGGACTTTAGCCGCCCTTTATAACCTCATATTAGACATTAGGTGCACCCTAGAGTACTTTAGATAAACACTGACAACGCAGTTGCAAGATCGACAGTTATAATCTGTTTTGGGGGTTTTCTCTAGTGTGTGATCGTGACGACTAGCTTGACACCGTCCAAATGTTTCATTCCGTAAACGACAATTCGTAAATTGAATAAGACTTCACAGGTAGAGCGGAATTCCATTACACCTATCTGTTTGACTGGTCGGTTTTGGAAGCAGAATATACCGTCGTCATACCAACCACAGATGCCAGAGGATGCACGGTGGGAGCCTCTGCACTTCGTGAATTACAAAAGGTAGACCGGTTTTTGGGAATGGGTTTGGATAACTGAGCACTATTTCCATTCTGTGTAGGAAAAAATTTGAGCGGCGGACTTTGCGAGTGTCGAAATCAAGAGCGGTTACCGTTCAAAGCAAATAAACAGCACAGTGAGTGACCTATCTCATGAACTGTTGGCTGAAGTTCTAAAATGCGTTTTCGATTAGGAAGGATAACTTGGTCGCGGTTGTAAAACTGATAATCTTGTGGCATACTCTTATAAAATTTCGGACTCGGCAGGATGTCGGCTTTTAAATGCACTTCTTTTCAATCTTCTGTAGAAAGCGTGCTCGGTAAAAAATGACTACATAGTTAGCATGCATTTTTCCCATTGATTTTCGATGGTCTTGGAAATTCATATATATTTTATAGAAACCACAAACAAAAATATGCTTTCTTTTAGTCAATCAATAGAGAATCACGTCTTCTTTATATTTTATACTTAAGGAAGGAGTATAATTAGGTTTTAAAAAAGTTTCTTATTATGAGACTTTTTAGGACCGCGAAATGTCCATTCACATAGCATCGTACCTGGCCGTTTACCACCGCTCCTCGTGAAATGTACAACATGATCCTCATCCATTGCAAAATTTTATGGACCCTGTATGATATCTCTTTAATGACATAGAAGAATATGTGATTTTCTTTCCGGGGAACACATGCACCTTGTAGAGTGTAATCACTTAGCGCTAATGCAACGAATGATCAGGCTTCAAATTATTCGGCAATTGGAAAACTTTTTAAAACCTAATTATACTCCTTCCTTAGGTATAAAATATAAAGAAGACGTAATTCTCTATTGATCGACTAAAAGAAAGCATTTTTGTTTGTGGTTTATATAAAATATATATGAATTTCCAAGACCATCGAAAATCGATGGGAAAAATGCATGCTACTTAAGTAGTCATATTTTGCCGAGCACGCTTTATACAGAAGATTGAAAAGAAGTGCATTTAAAAGCCAACATCCTGCCAAGTCCGAAATGTTATAAGAGTATGCCTTAAGATAATCAGTTTTACAACCGCGACCAAGTAATCCTTCCTAATCCAAAACGCATTTTAGAACTTCAGCCAACATTTCATGAGATAGGTCACTCACTGTACGTTGTTGAGATTTAGTGGACGGTTAAAAATCAGTTTCGCACAATGAAATCGGATCGGTCTTTTAGTATGGGCGGTTAAATAAAGGTTGTGATTAAATTTCAAAATATATCGACTATCTTGACAGAAATAAACAATCGGTCCAAACGGAAATCTAGTTTCGAAATGTGGCTCGCTTTTTTCCACATGTATCCCTAGTTTAAAGTCTCGAGTTTTTGCTCCAATACTTGTAATGGAGACGAAATAAGGTATTGCAAGCACATTCGCGAGTAAATTCAGAACTGGCATCCTATAGTTCACACTACAGTGTGATTAGATTACTTGACCTCATTATCGCGAGACTTAAGAGTATCAAGCACTGTTGACTGAACGTGAATCTACGGTTCAGTCATTTCAACGTTAGCTGCAAAGTTCACTTGCACCTGTGTTCAGATTACAGGCACTCTAAGACAGGAATTTATCAATGTCTGTCAATCAGCTGACGAAAAAGAAACCAGGAATGATCATCTCAGTCATCGACCGAGAATATTTCTTGATAACATGCATTCTGTTCAATGTTACTTTATCCCCCAAAAATTGGTACTAAACTGGAGGCGCTCTACATCACGCAAACATCCCTCATTCAAAAGACGACTGAATCCAGAGAGAATGTTAAAATTGGGTAGATCTAATCGGAAGGATATTAAAGTCATCCACGTCTACATCCACAAAAACTGGAACACTTTAAAGTGATGACAGCTCATCTGTTAGGCGACAGCGTTGGTGACTTGTATGTTCTTTTGTTAGAAGGGTATTACCGACAAAGACAAGGGAGACTGAAATGGCCATTTCTGGCTTATTAGCCGTCGTCAGCCAGTCATCCCAACCCCGAAATGTGGAACACCCGAGGCACGAACTCGCGACCTGTTAGTTAGAAGTCTACGTTTCTAACCACTGGGCCACGAGCCCGATGCCCTGTCGGTTTCGATCGGGAATATACAATAGTAGGGGGACGCTCACCGATCGTTCCTACGGAAATCACTCGTTCCGTTGTGCCTTACAGGCTCTCTCTCGAGCCCAACCAGCAGCCGCACAGCGGCGCATGATATAGGCAGAATGATATTACCGACAAAGACAAGGGAGACTGAAATAGTCATTTCCGACTTATTAGCCGTCGTCAGCCAGTCATACCCAACCCCGAAGTGTGGAACACCCTAGGCTCTAACTCTCTGGTTTAGAAGGACAAACGCATGAGCAGCATCGACTGCACATTCTCCTCACATCCGCATCCTGTTTTAATCATAAAGCGGAGATGGCGTAGACACAGTAGGCAATCAGGATTTGACTTCTGTTTTCTCATGGATCGTGCGGATGCTGGCCCCTAAAATGGTCTACGCGGTAGATGCGCTGGACCAACACCGTGGCTAGATTGAAATCCAGCAGGAATTATCGGAAATACGCGCCCATAACAAATGCCAACAATGGCGTGTGATTTCACGCCGGGTTGCGGACTCGCGTCGCGACATTTGGGTTCCCTGCCGCCGCTCCCCCCCCCCCACTTTTTTCCGCTATATAAAATCCTGATCAGTGTCCATTGTGAACCAGGGGGATGGGTGGTATGTCTAGGTGCGGGTTTTCGCCGTGCCGGCTACCTCTGTCCTCTCCCGCCCTCGGCCTTCTCGACTCTGTGTTGACACCGGATCCAGATGGGCAAGGGAGGAGGAGGAGGAGGAGGAGGAGGAGGAGGAGGAAGAGGAGAGTGTCTGGTAGATGTTGTGTACATGTCTGTGCAAACTACTTCACGTGCAAGTCACTGTCCCTCCTCTCATCCTGCTCTGGAACACACAGTGGACATCGTCGCCAATGACGGTCGAACCAATCAACAGACATGAACCAGATTCCGCATGCTTGCATATCATTCCATTTCAAATTTTATTAATGCTTCATTTAAAAGATGTATAATTCAAAGATATAAAGGATAAGACTGGTCGAACACCGCAGCAGTTTGTTTATTGATCTGAGCTTTCGAACCCCTGTGGGAGTCCATCGTTAGAGGTGGCAGCAACAGCAAAATGATTGACAATTTTAGGGGATGGTGGTCGGTTTTTTTCTACAGATGAAAGGGATTGGCTAAGTAGGTATAGTTAGGTCCCTGAAGAAAGCTCCGAAAGGGTATAAGGACAAGATAATTTGATACGGTGTGGTAAAAACTTATTTCAGTCAGCTCCTGGCATTATTATAGATCATTATTTCGTATGGACTAAGAAAGACAATGAGCAGGGCTGGGTTACTAATAGTAACCAGAGAATTCTCCTCGGAGTTTTTTGCTCTGATACGCCGAGTTGTGCCTGGTCCCTTGGAGGTATTTCTGGCTAGGCGAATTTGAAGCATTTCAAGCACAGTCTAAATAGTATAGACCTAGACAAATACTTTAGTCGTTTACTACTATCTGTCCATATGTTCGTGGTCGCCGCTTTTCCACTAGTTCAAATCGGAAGTAAACGCTATATCCGAGGTGATTTAGTCATGATCTTGCGCTCCGAAATCATTCAAGTTTTCCATATCTGTGCTGATATTGATATCTCAAATGGCTGCATTATCCTGTCGTCGATCCCAAAACCCTATAGTCACGGTCTTATACAGAAAATCATCATGATGGTGATTACTCTGCCTCTTGCAATTTAGATGGAGTAGTTGCCCAGCGGGTGTCAGTAAGTAATAATCTTCGCGGGACAATTATCGTCCGCATTTGCGCGGACTGTTCATACTGTTTCCGCTTGCGTCAGCATCGAACTTGCCTCCTCCTCCTCCTCCTCCTCCTCCTCCTCCTCCACAGTTTCGTTGACTGGGTGAAAATGTAGGACATGATATTTCGCTGGAAGAATCACGCAGAGGATTATGTTTACAATGCCCCTGTTGCGGGTCTCGGGTGTGCCTCTAGCAGTGTCTTTGCCCCCTCTGCAGGGAATTCCAACTTCCTGGACGGTAGTGGTCTGCTGAGAAGTCTTGCCATGCTCCGACCGCCTGTCTTGCTTAGCTAACTCATATGGGATTACAATCACTTGGCAGTCGTTCCAACCCAGTTTGCCTTGCTAAAATACCTCACGTTCAATAGATGACCTTGACTCCGGTTTCCGATAAGACATTATTTTGTTGCCTCGGGGTTGTAGGTGAAATGTGATCATCGAAAACGCGTGATCACAACATGGTAAAGGAGACATGAGTAGCCTAATGGAGTGCCTACTCAAATTGAAGCACCATTTTTACTCGTCAATGGAGACTTTTCAACTTTAATGTAGAAACCCGACCATTTTGCTCCCATACAGCAAAAATTGGGCTCGTTGCTTATTCGTGCTGCTTAAGCACACCCCAAATATGACAATAAATTCTTCATTCTTTAAGTAAAGTGAACACTTACGCCAAATGTCTAACGCGAAAATCAAGGGGAACACGCTTCTGTTTGTGCTTGGACTCCGGGACTTAATGGACTTTTTGTCCCAAATTTTTGTTAGTAAAAGACTATACTATTTATCCAAAAAGGTATTGGTCTGCCGCCTAGTGACGAAAGTAGATCGGCTTCGGTTTCCAGGACTAAGGGCAGCGTTCTGGCCCTGTTTTCTAAAGGGACACGTTCACAGTTCAGAAATTAACGTATTCAGACAGCCCTGGAAATTCATATACGAGGCTACTACAGCCAATTCTCGTCCACTTCTTCCAGACAACAGTCGCATTCCTAAGGATGAAAACTCCACTCTCCGCTCTCCCCTCGCCTCCCCCCCTCCTTTGACAGATTACATATGCAGGAAATGGTGCACACTGCAGTTCGGCAATCTTTTATCGCAAGGTGGTCATATCTGCGGGAGAACAAATCGATTCCTCCGTACGTTTTCGCAGGAAATGCTCTGAACACCAGTCTACTTTGCAATACCAGGGCGCGCGCCAGGGAGGGCGGGGTTGGTAGGTGCTGCTACGCGCCAGCTACATTCTGTTCGGCAAGAAGGCGCCACTAGTGGAACACAAAAGTAGGCTCGGCAGCTGCTGTACCGAACGACATCTAAGCTAGCCAGTTATCGGTCTGACTTTGCTAGTTTGAAACTCCAAATGACGCTCACACCTGCGCGGGATTCATTTTCCCAGATGAGAGAGAGGCTTTACTTCGTATGGGGTATGCAGGCCTGCATGTTCAAGTGCACAGAGCGGACGCCAAAGATCATGCAGCTCCAGAAGGCAGGACGAACGCGGCCAAAATATAAAGACAGTATGAGCTGCCTGATTGGATTCGATCTTGTAAAGCACCGCTCAAGTAACCGTATGTGGCGAATTAGGAGGGTGGTTAGGATGCGGTTTAGGAGGCGGTTTAGGAAGATGTTAACCGGCAGGATAGCCTGGTTTTCTGAGCTGGACGTCAAGTTAACGTGGCTCCCTAGTTCGACCTTGCATCAACTGCCGCCGACAGGATGTCCCGGGTGTGAAGTGTGCTTAACGTCAGTTGGGGAACAGCAAGAGTGGCAGGCAAGAAAGGCGGTGACGAATGTCTAGCCAGTGACCTCAACCACGCTCATCGCTGGTCTTCTTGACCTAGTTTTGCGACGGAAACACAGTGCCAATGGGAAGACGGAACGATCCCCGTGCTCCGACGGTCTCCATCAGTACAGCGCGAACCAGGCGCAAGTTGCGGCTGCCCTTCCAGTCGGCAGTAGCCTCTCTAAGTTTAATGAAGCAGTTATCGTGTGCGTGTGTGTGTGTAAGGTTGATGGGGCCTTAAAGGGATTGACGGATTGGCGGCTGCAGCCCGGTCTGGCTGCTAGGGCTGATCGCGCCACGTTGACACCGACTAGCTCCCACCTCCCTTCTGCGAACCTACTGCGCCTTTCTGCACACAGCTTTCACACTCCAAACACCGGCCTGACTGTCGGGCGAAACCAGGTGAAGGTCAGCTGAAGTGCTTTCTGACGCGAGCAATTCGCGCATAATCTGGTTCAACAAAGAGGCAAACCGGTATTGTTATGTCGTCAATATAGACATGGGCTTGTTGCCAGGTCAATGACTGGGTGAAAACTCATTTCCAATAATCCTAAATTTACATGAATGTTGTAGTACTTTGGATGATGGAAGGGAGGCCGGGGTAGATGTGCTCGCAACCAGCACACACCATCCCACACTTTTCATTCAATTCTAGCTATTTAAGTCCTACGGAGAAGGTGGTATGCAATTCCGCAGGCCGCCAGCGATAAAAATGGATTATTTGTTACTAAAAATTGTGCGGTCTTGTGAGCCCTAGCATTTGCTCAATATAGATGTAGCCCTAGTTTCGGAAGCACTGCCTGCTTCCGCATGGGGCATTGGCTAGAAAAGGGGTCCTAAATGTTCTGGCTTACTCTCTCCCCACGCAGTTTACTGGGTCTGGTGGAATGACAATCACGGTCGAGGCAGTCCAGGTAGTAAAAAACTCCGGGATGAGTCTGTCCTGTAACCCGATCTGCGAACGCACTTCCGACATAAGTTAGTATGGTCGACTGCAACCGATGGGACAACGAGCCCGTGACTCAATACAAGAGCATTGAGCTCAATAACGTCCGATGGCCAGGGAACAGGGGTTAGAAACTCAGGTGCGACAAACCTGGGTTTGAGTACGGTTGGCTGGCTGACGATTGTTAATAAGCCAGAAACAATCACTCCAGTCTCGCTCGTCTTTGTCGGCACTCCTTTCAGTATACATTTCCAGTCGTTACGCGACTGCCTGTAAAGGCTGTATATTGAGTTCCAAGGAACAACTGGACAAGCATCTCCCGTAACCCGATCGCCGAACGCATGTCCAACATTGGTGTTTTTTATGCTAGATAACCAAATAATCAGTCTTCAGAAATTACATAAGCTCTTATTGTTTGACAACGCTTTGTGTATTACCTGGGCGGTACCGTTTCCTAGTAACTCGTCTGTCGGGACATGGACAAGTGAAGCATATCAGACGGACAACAAGCTATAGCAATTTGGACTTATCGTTGACTTCGACCTGACTCCAACCCTGCAGGAGGCTACGAACGCTAGTTAGGGACACTCCGATGGTAAAGCCAGAGGCGAGGACTCTCCTGGTGGAAATCGAGAAACTAAAATGACCCAAACTTCCAGGGAGATTGACTCATTTGTTCCGGAAGGTGTGACGATTGAAAGACTTCCCACAGGAATCCAAAGTGTCAACATCGTTCGCGCTTGAGCGCAGGAATATGCACCCTCCCCCAAGGTTGGGGTTAGGGTCAGAAAGACAGACAGACAAGAAGTCAGAGACGCCTTCGCGACGACACCATGAGATGGCCACCATACCCACCACTAGACTGCGAGTGTATTTGGGGTAACTGGCCAGGCAACCGAGAGTGGCGCTCAGTGGTGCCTTCTAAGTGCGGCCTTTGTAGCACTCCCACGCACGTGATATTTAGGGTATCGCCCCATAAAAACATTGCGCACTGTGCGGTGGTCAGGTGTGTGTGGCACGCGTAGACGGGCTGTTTATTTTCGTCGGCGATTGCGCCCGGGTTCATCCCCAGTCCTCTCGATAGTGTCCTGTCGTCGGAGTCTGACGGATGAGGGAGGAGAGGCTGCAGTAGATGCTGCGCAAGTCTGCTATCATTATAAACTAATTTAAGCACAACTTGCCTACGCCGCGCCCACTCGTGGGACACGCGGTGGACTCTGTCGTTCCTGACGGTTGAACTGTCAGGTCACCCCCTAAGCATGATTTGGTCAGATGCGGTTATGTAGCCCCTCCTGAAGTAAGCGAAGCCCAGTCACCTCTAATACGGGACCGGTGGTAATAGGGTTTTTTACAAGCTGGGGCCGGGGAACGCACAGGCGAAAACGTCAAGCAGCTGTATGCAAAAGAAAAGCCATTAGGAATGCGCGGTTGTACTTTGGATGTTTGAGAAATAATTCCCCTGATTCCTAACCCTAACCCCTGACTCTAGCCCCCTAACCCTACTCCTTAGTCCTAGCCATAACACCTAACCCCTAACTCCAATCCCAACAGTATGGTGTCCATTAGGTGATGCTTCATAACCCAATCTTACCCATGATGTGGCGGTGAAGACAGATGGGACCGTCGTGAGTTATTACAGCTAGATTGATCCCTGAGGTAGTGCCGGATGCACTAAGTTTGGGATGCGTCGGTGCAGCCGCATGGCGGACAGGCGGAAGAAGCTGATCGACGTTGGCAATGTTGTTGGGCCAGCTGCTGGTCCATTTTTTTCTTTGCCCCTATTACTGCTACAATGAACGGGTTAGCGGGACCAGTTATCCTGCTGAATTACGTGCAGCCCTTTAGTCAGATAACGTTAGCTAATTTTGAAACAATATTTCCCCGGTATGAATTTGAAACAGGCATGAACAGCAGAATTTGTTGGTGCCAATAAATGCTGTTATGTATGCCTGCTTCACATAATGCTGGGTCACCGTAATTGCATGGATTTCACGAGTGCATTGTGTGAGCTGGGAACGGGGCTGCGTAATCTGATTGTCATCTCGTCTGTCGCGGTGCTGTCGTAAGGCCCTCTGTAATATTTTCTCGACACTACCTGCACGATGGCCGGCACTGGCGGCAATTAAGCTGTTGACAGTACCCCTTTAACCCTTTCCTCAATACGCCCGCTGTTCTCCCGGCAAGTCGATTGACTATTTGGCTATTTTGATGGCGCAGGGACGCAATGTAATTCCACAGGCAGTATGACACCACAGACGTGATCTTTGACCTTCGGCACATTTAACCCCTACACTAGTCACGTGGCGACCATCGTCACGTGAATTTCATTTCTAACCTTTTCTTTCGAAAAAATGTTGACGGGATTTCACACAGCATAAAATGTCTTCCGATAGGCTCCCCTCTGTTATTCTGTTAATTTGACAAGAGTCAAAGTTTGTGCAGTATAAAATTCCGTCAAAGTTTTGCCCCTGCTTCGATTTCGCTACTTATTACCTCACCGGTCTTCCGGGTACGCTAAAATACGTTTCCTGGGCACTCATCAAGTCACCGTTTAAAAGATGTCCTAAGTTATTATCAACGCAGTACTGCGTAATCGATGGGCTTCGGCCTCATTGTTGGTATATAGATTGTGAATTTGTAGGAGTCACTACATCTAGATGCGTGATGTTAATTCAAGTAAGTATTGTTCGTCCCTCCGACCAAATTAACAGCCGCGGATAATTTAGAGGCCCTTTTGGCGCTCACTTTGGGTCAACAGGTGATCGGTAATGTTTACCGAGTAAAAGGAGACCGCAGTCGCGAAGATCAAGCAAACAGGATTCTTTTCTTTCGTGAAAATATACAAGCCTATGATTTGGTATCATGAAAATGGTGCGGTGAGATTAAGAAAGATGTCGGTCGATACGATAGGAGGTGCGTCGCATTTGTATATGTTAGATAAATTCTGAGGTCTCCGTCGGGTAAGTACATGCGAAACAGACCACTTTCTTGCCGATAAAAATAGCCTATTCGCTACTTCCACGGGGTTTCAATCTTTGCTATCGTTTGAGAGGCCTATAAAAAATACTCACTCAATGCCTACGGAACCTACTATCTCTACCGACTGGAAAGGAGTAACAAAGTCATGTTTACAAGTCTGGCCTGTCCTTGTGCCATTTCCAGAATGTAAGGTGCAAAGTAACTGCCAAACTGCTCCGTCAAGCTGCCGACGATATGAAGATAAAGTATCACTCGCGCAGTCCAGTCTCTCATTCTTATAGTTAAAACAGCGGTTAGATCGCAGTTGGTAGCCAGGAATGGGGAAGCAGACGGCGACCTTAACCCTAATCCTAACGTTAGCCCTAACCTCAACCATAAATGTTAGCCGTTAACCCTAACGACAACCCTTATCCTAACCCTAACCGAAATCGTAAACAAAGCCGTAGTCCTTAGACATAGTCGTAACTGGAAAACCTAACCGTAATAGTGAAACATAATCGTACGCTCAAACTCTAAGCGTAATCCAAAAACCTAAGCCTAAAGGCATAACCCTAACGGGAAAATCGGAAACCACTAACCGGTAGCCTAATCCTAACCTCAAACGTAAAGCGGAGGCCAAATGGGTCAGGTGTAATTATGGAGCCCCAAAAAATAGCCCCAGTAAACAAACCCCCCGCCACCTGTAATACGGGGCCTGGCTACCAACTGCGATCTAGCCAAAACAGCTTTAGGGAGACCAAGAACGCGTAATGGGGTCTCACACAATTAGATAACGTTCACTGAGATATTCTCGGTGCACTGAAAACGCTTACCAGCTGTACGGTCTAGTTACTACTTCACCTTAGATTTGCAATGTGAACGACTGCTCTGGTGGAGTTGTAAACGGAACCTCTTTTGATGAAGGGAGTTAGAGTAGAGACAAAGATTGCTCGATTAGGTAAACAATTGCACATCATTACACACAAAGTTGGCGATACAACCGAAGATGCGAGTTCCAGGAACTAGTTGATAAGAAGAGGAAGAAGAAGAAGAAGCTATCGCTGTTCCATCGACCGTTTCTTCTTCTTATACATAAAGTTGTCTGTTTCCTATGTGTAAGAAGTCTGCTTTACAAAACCAACAGATGGGTTGTCTAGCATGCGATTGACTGTATCCGTAATTTAGAAGGTGCGGATTAGGGTGGAAGCAGTAAAGGTGAGTGGCTTTGTTGCGGAAAGTCATCAACTTTGATGCGCATAAAAACCCCAACCATCCTCTTCGGTTATATAACGGCTGGCAGAAAATATAGCCCAGCTTGTATTAAATAGTGCGATAGATGCTTGGGTTAGTCTATAAGTATTAATAATAGTACAAATTTTACCAAGGCTCATTGAGAATTATCAAAACTCACGTAGTCCTAAAGAAGGGAAAAAGGATTAATTCGTATAGTTTTCGGCATGCGAAACTGTGCTGGCTCGATAGGTAAGGCACTCGGCGAGGATTCGGGACTCGGTGATTACAGAAAACGTTTCCCGGCGGTGTAGGCGACGATATTGCCTTTCCTATCATTCGAAAAATATGTCTTAGCTTATCAAAATCAGGAGTATCTCAAAATTCTTACTTGGACGGTGACTTTGCCCCTGTCCTTTTCTCTGTGATTTTGTCCGTGGCATTGGAAAATATATTTCTGTATGGCTGCCCTGGTAGAAAAGTGTTTAATCTGAGCGAACTTTAGCTATTTCAGTAAGTCGGTTCATTGCTGGAAGATCGTGCGGTCTGATCTTCTCTCACAAGACATCCATTTGAAAGATCTGCTTTGTCTGCAGCACGAAAGTAATATTTTTTGCAGGAAAGACAAAAGAGCGGTCACGAGGATTCCAGCACACGTGGCATCTGAATGAGCGTTTGCGGGGAACAAGCTTCTTATGATTTGCCTTGTATTTGCTTTTAAAAATGAGCTTTGACGTAAACGCACGTGGTTCACACAGTTAATATGTAATCCAAGGGGACATCAGTCCTTAAAAATAGCCGCACCTTCTGCCTTCTGGGAATACAACTGAATCATGCTAGAGGTGCGCTAACCGATGGGGTTACCGTACATATTTGTCTCGTTGTGCCTTGGAGATCGATCTAGAGCTACTCGAATTCGCCCCGCTCGTTGAAATTCCCTCCAATAAACCAAGTTCTGTGGTGACAGTCTAAGCAATGTACGGCTACTGATGCAAGCCGATCATCACTACATCAGGATCAACGTTCCAGTGAAGGGTAAATAGGCGAAGTTCCCTAGTCTTTCTTATGCTAATTTCCCTGGTTTGAAAGTCATTACCTCGGGTTTCGCTCTCTGGCGTGTCTGCCGGCTCATGGTAGCCAGCGGTGACTCCGAGTTAATGGGCAGATTTTGATGTATTTTATTCAGACGTTCTGCCGAGCATGTTACGTGACAATTCAATAGATCTTGACATAAATCGGTCGTATGTGAGCCCCGTTCAACTCAAGTTTAGTCAGTATGTTATTACCGATAAAGACAAGTCTCCCTTGTCTTTGTCGGTAATTGCATAATGCCTATATCATGCACCGCTGCGCGGCTGCTGGTTGGGCTCGAGAGAGAGCCCCTAAGGCTCAGCAGAACGAGTGAGTTGCGTAAGAACGATCGGTGAGTGCCCCTCTATCCTTCAAGTTGAACCATTAGTCCCGAAGCTCTGAACTGAGAGTATACAAGAGGCCGTAATAACGATCCGGCAGGATCCTATTTCTTAGTCGCACCTGTTAGGGGTTAGGGGTAGGGGGCAGGGTTAGGGGTAAAGGTTAGGGATTGGGGTTTGAGGATAAGGGTAAAGGGTTAGGCGGGATCTTATCTACTGCAGGTACGGCTGCGAAATAAGATCCGACCAACGATTCTTTGTGCCCACTTCCGCTGCCGGGTGAAAAGCGGAGCCCCTGTTTAAACCGCTTGTCTGCTCACCTTGAGATTGGTGCATAACTGGCCACTTTCATCAAATAAACCCAAAACAGTCATTCGGGCCTGCCTAGGCTGTGTCAGTAAAACCCCTCAATTTTCGATTGTCCGCCGCTTGTGAGGACTCAAAGGCCTAACAGAACTGCCGGCATTCTGACTAGCGTTTATGACAGATGGTCTTACGCCACCTTCATGTAACTGCAATTATTCATGATGATACCAACTCCGCAATTTTCAGTTCCTTTTACTGCGCCGGCTAATCAAAAGAAATTCGAAAAGTCTGGATTTTCGTGAAAGGGAATAAGGGCCGAGACGCGTCCTGTAAGAAGCAAAATGAACAGAAGAATTTATATTATCAAAACTGGGACAGCGAGACGGAGTTGGGTGCTCAGTCACTTAAAAAAATCACATTCGAAGTCGAGAGTTTGAAACTTGGAATGCCACCCAGGAGTCGAACCCACAATCCTTAAATTAGTAGGACAGTTTTATTTTGTCAGCAGGCAGGTCAGATTGCAAAGCCTCTTTTATGTTTTACTTGCCCTTTTTTGTCAAAGAAGTTGGGTCTTCGAATTTCAGCCTCAAAAGTGGGCCTTTTCCAGATTTTCTTTTTTAAAACAAAGAGTGCGATTTCATCCGAAA
>CACRXP010000551.1:353531-388709 GCA_902702965.1 Spirometra erinaceieuropaei
ACATCTCTGAAATGATAAAATGGCCAATTAAAGTGTTCGTTTGTTGTTACCACTATTTTCGTTACGAACTCTGCTCCCTATTTTTGACTTCCGCTGTATTTACACGTACTCTATTCCTAATTATTAATTTAGTCACCGCGGTATATGATTAATCCGTTTCAATACTTCGCCACTTTGGAATATGGTGTGGATCAGGTTCACTTGGTTTATCAGCGAACGATTTACTTGTTGTTTTTATTATTATTATAATTGGTTATTTGTATTAGTGGTTATTGTATTGTTATTGCTGCCTTGTCCCAAAAGCAGGCCACGCGGTAGATGGGCTCGACCAACACAGGGGCCAGACAGATGTTATCGGAAGAAACGGACCCATAACAAATGCCCACATTAAGGTGTGTTGGCGGAGCCTGTGACCGGTTGACGCCGCACCAAGTGGGACCTGAGTCGCCCCTCCCCTCTCCCCCTTCCTTTTTTTTCTGTTGTCGTATAAAATCCTGTTTAGCGTCCATTGTGGCCCAGGAGGTATGGTGGCACGCCTGTGTGCGGTTTCCGCCGTGTCAGCCACCAGCGCCATCTCCCGTCTCCGGTCTTTTTGACTCTGTCTTGACACCGGATACAGAGGGAGGAAGGAGGAGAGAGTGTGGTGGACGCTTCGAAAGTCTTCTATCACTATAAACTAATTCACGCGCAGGTTACCGTCCCTGCTCTCACCATGCGCTGTTGTTGTTGCTTCTGCTGCCTCATTCTGTATGAACGTGTGGTTTTTCTGCTTATCCCCTTCTTCCATCCCAAAGATCTCCACTCGTCACTCGGCGATACAGTTTACGTCCTACGCAAGTGATGATAATGGCGATAGGAAAAATCAACTGTTGTCGGTCATTTTAAAGAAATGCCCATCTTCGGTCTGACAATATTTTTTTAGTTTAGGTAGAGGAAACCATCTGGGTGAATAGGCGTGCTGAACAAACACAGAGAAACGAAAAAGTCAGAAATTTTGTCGACATCTGCGAAGTGTGATTTCTTAAATGCAAACAAAAAACTACATGAACTAAGCTAAGAACTGCGTAAGTTTTGATAAAAGGATGGAGAAAAATAGAAAAAAACAGTGAGCAAAATATGGGTTCGTATGCATATCCATAATGATAATTCAGTTACCTGGGGATGCCGGCTTTTGAACGAACTTCTTTTCGGTCGCATGCAAAGATTACACTCTGTAAAAAATGCTACTTAAGTAGCATGAATTTTCTCATTAATTTTCGACACCCTTATAAATTCATTATATTCCATAGAAAACATGCATAAAAATATACACTCTCTTACTCAACTGGTAGAAAATTAATCCCATTTCATACCTGCAGCAAGTTAAAAAAAAACTTTTCCAACTCCCGAATAGTCTTGAACCCGACCTGCGGTTACACTTGCACTCAAGCTTTCGAAACTACGAGCTGTACAATTTCCATGTACAGAAAGTCATGCATTTCTCAACGGTATTAAGAGGTGAACATGTGGGGTTCGTAAATTTGGCAGCGCATATGAGCCGTATTTTAAACTGTGCAAACAGCATTAGCAAATGCAGAGACACTGCGTCTTACGAAAAGTCATTTCGCGGTCTTGAAAATCTCATAATAAGAAATTTGGCGACATAAAGATTTCGAGGAGCTGGGAATTCACTGGTAGGAATATCATGGGAGACGATCGCAGCCAAAAACACAGTGAACCGGTTGTTTCCATACAGCCACACTGAGGCTTGGTCTGGGTCTTCCTGAAGATGGTAAAGATCAGCATGACCTTTGTCAAGGCCATCGGCAAAGTTGACAGTCCATGTGAGCAATCTTTGGCATATCATCGGTCATCGGTATAAGGTCAAGAGGGGTGGAGTGTCGGATGGCACCTTAAAGCACCTCATAGTTATTGGAAGGAAGGGTAACATCAGACCTGACAGACTAGGCAAGCTAAGTGCTGCAGGAAAGTTAAAATACCCAGCCAGGTGAGCCGCACTCCGCCTATTTCAAAATTAGGAAGTGGCCTGGAACAGTGAGGCAAAGGCGTAACTAAGACGTGCACGTGCTTACGTGTGACAACTCCTTTGTAAGCCCCAGAAGACGATGTGAATCACCAGAGAGTTGCGCCTGGGTACATGTGCAAGCCGTAGGCGATCAGTAAAAAGTGGTGAAGCCTGACTCGGTTAGTGTCTATGGCAACTTCTTTAATAAACTCCAGGCGAACCAACACCCAAACAACCGGAGAGAAGGAGTTTGGTCCAAAATCATTAAAGCACACACGAATGCGCACTAATCGCCACTTGTCTCGGGTTCACTGAGAGACGGGTTAATTATGTTCTTTAAAAAGGTTCATGAGCTGAGCTGAGCTGAGATACAAACAGGTTCATCGGTTATTAAGCCACAGACCTTTTGAATATGCCTCTTAATTGCAACCGTCAACTTCGAACAAAAATCGCTTCGTACTGCCAACTATTCACCTGAACAGCATGTGTCTTACCAGTAAAACAGGTAAGATGTTGATTTAATGAGTCTAAATCAGCATCAGCAGCATCCACCTCGGCTTACTGACCGGCGATATGCTTAATATTTGTTAGGTCTCTGAAGGGAAGGAAGAACATCGCCGTCGCCACCACCACCATCAACACCACCACCAAAAACGACAACAACAATAGCAACAAATCTTGCTGACAGGAAGGGCTTCCGGCCTAGCAATTTGCATTTTTATTAGGTTGTTGACTTTTTTAGACTCCCGTAAACCTCGTGTATAACTGTTCCTTCGGTGTCTTAAAAGCTGAAGATATGGAGCAGAAATTGTACGGTCTTCAATAAGAACCGTTTACTGGCAGCAGCGGACTTCAAGTCTCTGATTTAAAATAGTAGGAAATAGTAAAAACACAAGCAGAAGTTCAGAAATCAACACGTGCGTCCGAATTCTGAAGCAAATGCTAAAGTCTCCTCGGGTCAGTGCAGGTGTGCAATAGAGTTATTCTGACATTTGTGCTTGTTTAATGGTGGCGCTGCCGATGATCTTACCTCGAGTAACAAGTTCAAAGATTCTCATACAAGGAACTGTGCGCTAAAATGAGTGATTTAGAACTTCCCGAGAGTAGTTGGGATGGGCTTGAACCCTAACCAAACGTTCCTAATTGTCGGAGACTGGGAATCCACCGAAAGTCGTTGTTGCCCGTAGGACAGCCGAGGTTATCAACCTTTCGTGGCTGTTGTCCTTCGGGCTGTATGCGCAGCGCAACCGTTGCTGAGTCGACGGTAATGACCTGACGACATGGACAGATAATTGTGGTGGCGTTTTGGAAGTACACCTCATTTAGGGCAGTAGCTTGGTAATCCGCATAACTGCCCCTATGGGTAAGACACGAGAATAGGAATCTCCGCCCCCCTTGCAGGAAGGGTATCTATCACGGTGTTCTAACCCTAGCACTAATCGTACTCCCTCTGGAATTTAGCACAAGGCCACCTATGTTTTGGGGGTCCCTATCCCCTGTCCTACCCCCTTGTGCTTAGGGCTGCTCTCTCTAACAGCAAATTGTCAAAAGAAGAAGACACGGTCGTTGGAAGATGTGGTTTATAGGCCTGGTGTTTCGGATTCTCATGAGAATCTACCACTAGGGACGGTTGCAGATAACTTCTGACCCTCCTTAGTACAGCCAGTATGTGGAGATACGAGGCCACTGAGGGCCGTCGTAGAGCTTGTGGCATTTGCGTCTTCCCATATTCGGTTCGCCCGCGTCAGAAAATGACATAAAACCAATGAACCGCGGTGAGGTCCACAGGCCGATTTACGGATTTCGCTCTCAAGAGTGCCAAGCCTCCAAAGTGAGTCTTCTGATTCGTATGGGGTTTCGGTAGGTAGTATTCGCAAGTCGAAGCTCCATCAATCTGGAGCTTGATTCGGTTTATTTTGCCACCTGTTGGTGTTCTTAGAGTCGGGTTGCGCCCTAGCTCGGTCTTCTTAATGGGGTCACTGCAGTTGTCCTGGTAACTGAGACATATTTTTCCAGTTAAGCTAAGGGTGGGGTGCTTAAGTTTCATCAGGCGGTGGAGTGTGACCTATGATCACAGAGGTCTGAATAGTTGCAAACCACCTTTGATGCGTGTAGTGACCCTTAGTGGGCGTTACTCACTCTTTCTAGACGTGGTTAGCCAAATAAATAAAACGGAATATCAGTCCTCTCGGAGGAGGTTCCATAGGACGAACTGCTCCGTTCTCTTGTTGGCAGCTGCGCTACAGTTCGAACATCGCCTATTCGACAGCCGATTACTCCTTTGGACATTCAACTGCTGCTATAGATTAGGGACTTTACACCTGCGACATTCAATTATCGTGAAATCTTCTTTCAATAAAAGCCTGCAGAAAGGAGAGATTCAGGTGATTCCGTCTACTACGTGAACTTGACTGACGAATCTGCTTAGTATGTTGGCTAGAACAAGGTTGCTGAAGTATAATGATTGCCCTCACAGTATACAGACTGTCGTCCTCTTTTTTACCGCCAATACTCTTTTTATCCGATGCGTTGATATCAAACGATTATTTGGTTCATCAGACTCAAAGTACAATTACTGTATGGTTTTGTTCGTTCCATTCCACCTTCGCCCCACCACCCAGGAGAATTGATAGGCCAGCCGAGTTTTTTTTGTTAGCACAGGTGTCGACTTCCGTTTACCAGCCTTACGCGTGTTTGAATATGCGTGTATGCCACACAGTGAGCGCTGCTTTCCCTCATTAGCACGTGTTAAAAGTGTATTACTGACGTAGGTCTGGATCCTGCGTCATTTCAAAGCCCATTGTCCTATCGCTTTTTGTTTCCAAAGTTCATTCAGTCATCATCCATTCCACAGAATGATATTATCAGCCTCCTCACTTCTGAGAGGTTTATGACCAGCAAGTGAACGTAGGGAAAAAACAACTAGTTAGTCTTGGCAGTGAACAATGGCGGACCGCTCTGCATATCCAATTTTACTGGGCTCTGTTTGTGGATTAACGTGAAAATGATAGCAGTTGAGGTTTCCAGACGGGTATGTGACTGCCTACGGTGGTAACGGAGGTCGAGGTAAGATGTGGTTTGGTAGGCCCACCTGATGGACACAATGCTGTTGGGGTTAGGGTTAGGGGTTAGGACTTATGGCTAGGGGTTAGGATTTAGGATTAGGGATTAGCGTTAGGGTTAAGGGTTGGCGCAACTATCTCTCAACTATTCGAAGTACAACCGCGCATTCCCAAGAGCTTTTCTTTTGCATAAAACTACTTGACCTCGTCACCTGCGCGTTCCCCGGCCCCACCTGTAAAAATTCCTATTACCACCAGTCCCGTATTAGAGGTGAGTGGGGTTTGTTTATTTCAGGTGGGGCTACATAGCCTCATCCGACCGAGGTCGATCTGTGTGCATCGAGAATGTTTTAGAAATCGGTTATCTTTAAGTATGGTCACGTTAACTAGCCAGAAGTGTGTCTGACCAGACTGCCAGTTGCGTCATTAGAGTGAGAGGCTAATCACATTTCAGCGAAGGCAAACCGAAGAAATATATCCACCATGGAGTGCCGACTAATGTGGCAGTGGGCTATTCTAATGACGCTGTATCCTCAGCAGAACACTCGACAATAACAAACATCGATTTACTTGGCTTCTTATACCTCTTCTTTTCAGGAATGCACTCCAGGTTTCAACAATACTCGGCTAGATCGCAGTTGGTAGTCAGGAATGGGGAAACGACGGCGACCTTAACCCTACTCCTAACCTCAACCCTAACCCTAACCTCAACCTTTAACGTTAACCGTTAACCCTAATGGCACCCTAACCTAAATACTCTAGTACTCTTTGCTCAGAGACCCAAGCAGTGCTCAGTCCCAATCCACTGTCTATGAGCTTAAATTACGCCTGCTGAATTATGACATAATCGGAGACTTTTATAGCTGAACCAACTAGACCAGTAATTCCCAACCTTCTTCGCTTGCTACTGGTCATTCCAGAAAATTACATCAATCTGGAATACTAAAATACCAGTTACGAGAGACACAAAGGTATGCGCGGATGAGAATTTCCTGTATTTCTCGGGTCAGCTTTTTGGGTCGTGATCTACTGGATTGGAAACAGCTGAACCGAACGATTTCCCTCATCTTTTTACAATGAGAAAAAGTACTCAAACTTTGTCAACCAAGAGTCTCTCCCATTAAATATTGTAACATTAAACAAGCGCAAAGGACCATAAGGCTTTGTCCTTAGAAATGTGGACGCAGTCCTTCAGGAGAAAGTGCTGTAACAGAAAGTCTTCTTGGACGGCTTCAAGTAAGATTTCAGCTCATTACCGAAGCGACTGCTTTTGTCGTCCCTCCTAGCTGCTATCATAACTTAACCGACTTCGGCCTGGTAATTGGTTGCCTGTTCGTGACCTTTGCCACCCATACGGAGCTGGGTTGCCTCGTGAAGCCAATAGATCGGTGTGCGCCCATTCCTGATTAAATAAATACCCGATCTGCAGCGACAGATAATGGCAGGCGTCGAGGCACTGATGAAATTCGGTTCGATGAAGTGCCTATGATCCATCTGGTAGACCCCAGTGCTACCAAGTGTGCCAGGTGTATCTGTGCGCATGTTTGTGACTCTGGTACCATCTGCCGGTCAGGGTTTTAACTGACTGAACTAAGACATAATAAGCCCGAAACTGTATTGTATCAATCTACTCACATTCTTGGTCGTCTCTCCCCGCTAATTCCAAGAGGATTTGGGCGGGCGACTTGGGGAAGTTGTCAGAGGATTAATTTGTTTAACCTTGTAGTTCAATACTGTTTTGGTTTTTCAAATGTTCCGGAGATTATGTGTGAGAGGTTTGGAGGTAGATGGTCGGTGCTCGGATATATACATAACAACAATGGCAAGCCAGACATGTGATCGAGTGGTTCCGCGTCAGAATTATGGCATCGAACGGTAAGAGAGTGAAGGTATTAGCACCGGTCAAGCGGGTGCTGGGCTCCACCACCCAATAGCTATTGCTCCATCTCAGCAAGTGTAAGCTAGTAGAAAAATAAAACATTACTTATTATCTCACCACCTTGACTCGGTCGATCTCAGGGTAACAATCGGGAGATGGCACCTAAAAAATCCGCCTAACCAAAGCAGCCTGTCTTACGGGACAGGTGGTAATAGGGGTTTTATGGGTGGTGGCTGGCCGGGATGTACGATACTAGTCGACGGAAAGCCTCATTTGAACAGGTGACTGACCGAAGTTGACCCGCTCTCCGTTCCGTTATTACAAAATGGGTCGCCAAAGGCAGTATAGTGGTAACGGACGAGTGGAAGGCGTATAATCGTCTGCCCTCAGAAGGTTATCTACATTTCTCTGTTAACCACTCAAAGAACTTCAAGGAGCCTACCACCGGACGCCACACCAATGCCATTGAGGCATACTGGAGTAGACTGGAAAGGAAACTCCACAAGGGAGGCCCTGTATGTGGTCGAGCTGTGTGGGCTCACATAGACGATGTACAGTGTCGTCTTTGGTTTTGCCTCAATGCCATGTCTATGACAGATGCCAGGGAACTGTTCCTGTCCCATGTTGTGCAGACTTATGTTATTTAAAAGTGCTTTCGTTTTGTAATAAACTTCCATAATGCGAATGTATGCCGTATATTCAGGTGTGCGTGTGTAACGATGGGGAAGGTTGGGTAACAGCGACCATCGTCCATGTAACCTCCTGCGATGTTCGTTCGGCCAGCCCATGTAAGGCCGTCGCGGAAAGTCCAAGTAGTGCGTGAAAGTAGGCCTGCAACCGCTGATATAGCCTGAAGGCGTTTGAGTCCACTGTTAAAGGTATTATTTCTAGGTAACGGATTTTTTTGGGTGCCATCTCCCGATTGTTACCGATCTCAGATTCTCGGTCACATTGAAAGCGTCTGGGATCGCCTTGATAACGTGGTCAAGAAACTGCTATCAACTCCTCTCTCTTCTGCACTCACGGAGGTCCGCTCATGCTGGCGGCTGACTAATGCCGATTGACAAACGTGGTATAAACATGTCAGAAATATCTACTGCAGCATATGAGGTCCCCGTAGGGCAGTGACCCTCTGTCAGTCAAGTCTTCCTGTACTTTTTGGGTTAACAACCTGCTTTCGTTTTTCTTACTTCCAAAATTAATGCGATTGGGAATATGAACGCTTGACCTGGATAAGACTCTCAATTGGAGAAAAAACGAATAACCGAAACAGCTTGGAGCCTAGACAAGTGACAACCTTTACGCTTCACTTGTTGCCCTCATATGCCACTGAAGTACAGATACTGGGGTTAAACCTTTCGTGCCTCCGCTGGTATACGAGGAACGCCCCCTGGTCCTCGTAAGTACACCTTATTTACCAATGTGGTCGGTCGCTTTCTGGACTGTGAGGGCTTCGGACAATGTTCATCTCCTATCTCCAACTCTTTCCTTTGAGGACTGAGGTGAATGGACCCTAAACACAATAAATTATTTACGCACATAAATTTTTCCCCTATTTGAACTGTTCGCCTAGTCACCAGACATTTCAGGCCATGATATTACCGACAAAGACAAGGGAGACTGGAATGGCCACTTCTGGCTTATTAGCCGTCGTCAGCCAGTCATATCCAATCCCGAAGTGTGGCACACCCGAGGCTCGAACTCGCGACCTGCTTGTTAGAAGTCCACGCCTCTAACCACTGAGCCACGCGCCCGTTGCCCTGTCGGTTTTCGATCGGGAATATACAATGGTAGGGGGTGCTCACCGATAGTTCTTACGGAACTCACCCGTTCCGTTGTGCCTTAAGGGCTATCTCTCGAACCCAACCAGCAGCCGCACAGCTGCGCATGATATAGGCAGATATAGGCATGATATAGGCGTTGATTTCTAACAAACAGGTCGCGAGTTCGAGCCTCGGGTGTGCCACACTTCGGAGTTGGGTATGACTGGCTGACGACGGCTAATAAGCCAGAAGTGGCCATTCTAGTCTCCCTTGTCTTTGTCGGAAATTTCATTCTGCCTATATCATGTGCCGCTGTGCGGCTGCTGGTTGGGTTCGAGAGAGAGTCCATAAGGCACAACGGAACGAGTGAGTTCCGTAAGAACGATCGGTGAGCGCCCCCTATCATTTCAGGCCATCTTATATGTCTAAAGCATAATGTAATGCGATTATTTACTTCCTTCCTCGACGATTTTTGGCTTACCTGGTTTGTGGCACATGCTTTATTCAGGAATAAAGACTTCTGCCTGAGCATCAGATTCGTTATTCTACTTTTTATGCTCGATTCGCTGCTCAATCAGTCTCCTTATCCCGTATTTACACACATGTCTGAAACTTAGATATCCACCTTCATCCATAAAGATTTTGGTGCAGTTAGGTGTCGAAACGTTTACTCCATTCAGTCCACTCTATTTCTATGCTTCTCACGTTTCTCCGCGGATGGAGGCGAATATGCAAGACTCAGTTTCTAGTTGTAAATGAGATGAAGGCGTAATGACAAGTTTATTATTCCAGGCTTTCGAGCCCCCACAGGAGTCCATTATCAGAGGCTGTGTGAGCAGCAATAAGTGAGTTGTTGTTCAATAAAGTTACAAAAAACAACTTGTCGATCTGCCTGGTTAGCTAGGGACCCGAATAAACAGTTAAAGAAGAAAAGTAAAAGATGGAAGATATTCAGGTAAACTGCGTCACCAGTGCACCTCGAAGAGTTTCATCGTCAACAAGATGCAGTCAAAAAAGGGATCCATCAGGCATGGAGGGAGTATGAATCCAGAATTATCCGACAGGCTGAACAAAAACCCGAAATTTTATTTCATTATATTAGCAGTTGACTAAAAAAATAAGGATCCGGTCGCAGTTCTAGAGGATTACAATGGTGTAGAAATCGTTGAAAACAGCAAGAAAGCCGAACACTTGGGACGGTACTTTGCCTCAGTTTTCAAGAGGGGAACGGACTTTCGGAGTCGCAGTGTCAGACATGCTGTGGAGACCACTGCTCACGTGCTTCAGTCTATACTCTTATCGATATCTGTCGTGGAAAGGGGACTACAAAATCTCAAAAAAGCAAAGTCCTCGTATCTGGACAATATGCCGGCCAAAATCTTGAAAGAGCTGGCGAACGATCTTTCCAAACCACTAGCACACGTCTTCCGTTCATCATTCGAATTAGGGAGGCTGCTGTCGGAATGGAAGATAGCAGATATCTTTCCGATATACAAGAGTGAGGCTCGCATTATTGCTAAAAATTACCGGCTCGTTAGTCTCACCTGCATCGGTTGTAGAATAATGTAAATCATACTTAAGAAAGCAACCATGAGGTTCCTGGAGCAGAAACATTTACATTCGGGGTTCCGGCACAGATTCAGGTACAACCGTCCATGCCTTTCCAGTTTATCGCTATTGACCGAGGAGTGGACTCGCGCACTGGAAGAGGATGGTGGGGTCGGTGTCATCTACATAGATTTCAAGAAGGCACTCGACGGCGTCTCACACAAACGCCTAATTCACAAACTGTCTGAAATTGGAACAAGAGGAAAGCTGCTGACACGGAGTGCAGACTTTGCTACAGGGAGATCACAAACCGTGTGTGTTGAATTTTCGAGGTTAATTCCTACCTCCGATCAAAGTAGTATCCTCAAGGACTCAGTCTTAGGGTCGTTGCCACTCCTAGTTTACATTAACGTCTGCGTCGACGACCTGCGATGCAACTTCGTCGTGTTTGCTGACGATGTTAAACTGTGGAGGGTCATCAAATCTGACGCAGACAGGTACGCGCTTCAAGAGAATCCCGGCTAGCTGCGTAGTTGGTCAGCTCGTTGGCTCTTACATTTTTATGTGGACAAATGCGTGGTCCTGAGACTCCGCACCAAAATGACCAGTAAGGAGGATGATTCCTTTCAATACCCCCGTGACGGGCAGCCCCTTTTAAATGTTTAGGAGCAGAAAGACCTTAGTATCCTAGTAACTCCTTCTCTTAAACGATCGTCACAGTGTCAAAGGGCAGCCAAACGCGCGAGACAGCTGTTATTTCCGCTGGAACGAGGGTTTGTGTAGATCGATAAGGAACTGCTCGGAAAAACCTATAGGGCATTCGTTCGGTCACAGAGTATGCAGTTCAGGCCTGGCGGCCGTGGTTCAAGAAGGATTATCAGGCGGTAGCTACGAAGACGATCAAGAATCCTGATCATCTGCCTCAGGAAACCAGACTGGCTGAACTAAATTTCTTCCCTCTCAACTACAGGCAACTGCGCGACGACCTCATTCAAGCTTGCATAATTGTCAGAGGCCGTAATTGTGCCCTAGACTTTGACGAATTCTTCAAATTGGCTGGAACAAACCGTCTGCGTGGTCATTCCTTTAAACTACAGTGAAAGCTGGCCCATACGGACGTCCGACAGAACGCCTTCTCGCAGAGAGTCATTGGAGCATAGAACGGACTCCCTGATGTGGTGGTTCTTTCGGAAACCGTTGAGTTCTTTAAGTGCAGACTAGACGCTCACTTTCTGAGAAACTACTGTACATATAATCGCAATTGTGTTAGTGGCGGCAGTTTGCGCCTGGGTCACACTTGCCGTTAAATTTTGAATTTCCCGATTTACTGATGTAACGATTGATTCTATTACTATTTTTCGATATGAATAGGGCGATCAAGGGCGAAAGCCTCATTCGCTCATGCCCGTGGCTGGGCTGTGTTCACGCCGCCTACCTCACAGTGGTCTCACGGCTTGTTGACGGCGTGCGTCCTTGGCCGGGGCGTGAGCTACGCCACCTGGTTGCGTGGGCGTCAAGCGTGGTAACATGAGTGAGGAGGGCGGGAGGGGGTAGATCGACGTGTCTGTTTATGGAGTTGGTGTCAGACACCCACGCCTTCAACAGTTCATGCCACGTCTTGTTGCCGGCTCACACCAATATCCGCGTCCTCACGACGTCGAACTCATGGGCTTCCTCCAACGTGTGAATAGCGACTTGAAACAGCGGGCCATCTCTCCGAACGGCCCGCTTGTGCTCGAGTATTCGCGAGTCGAGTCACCGTAATGTATGGCCCCCATAATGGCAGGGAAAAATATAACACGGGAATGGATAAACTAAGTTCTATTGCTTACCGGTGTCCAGTCGGTCCTTCATCTGCATAATTCTAGTACTCACTGCAGTTGCCGGACGATGGATGATATTGACGCCTAACCCTGTGGTGATACTTTCTGTTGCCAGCGCATTCTTTCTAAGTGATTTAGAGCGCCAAAGCGTCTGTGGCTCTCTCCTGTGTATTATTCGTGGGCGCTTATGAAGACAGCGGCTGATGAAGTTTTTGGATGGCCGTTCTTTGTTAATTGGCCCCGGAGGTGCAGTAGTTCTTGTACTCTTCCCTCTAGTTCTTTGCAATGGACCTTTGTCCCTTCGGAGCGCAGCCGTCGTCAAGCGGCTACCATGCGTACCTTATCATTAATAGCGCTTACCCCCTCCAAACGTTCGAAAAGCTCTATCACTATCCTGCTAAAATTTCCCGGCAGTTCCTGCCTCCAGTCAGCGTAATCTGGCGTCAAAACTGCTAAATGCGATTTGGACTGCCAGCTCTCGCTTATTTTTTCAGGTTGTCATCCCTATTTTCCCGTCCTCATTTGACCATAAATGCTAGCCAACCGCGCGATATTTAAGGTCGCATTGCGTTATTTCCGTTTCTTTCCGCATTTCGTTTTCATGGATTTTCTGAAGACGTTGTGCATTTTCGTCTCAGTTACCGAGTAAGTCTATGGATTATGTAAGAGAGTTCTCACTCTGATCTGTCAGGAGACATAAATGTTCGTCCACTTTTATATCAAATTATATCTAATTCGTTTACACGCCAAAAAGTTTACTTTACGACGAAATAGGTCCAGGATGTCTAGATGTTGAGCATTTCACAGGATTGCGTCTCTGAGCAGTAGTCTGGAAGGGTTTCTTTCAGTATCTCGCAAGTCGCCCCTCATTTTTGCATAGGTCCCATTGCAAAAATTGAGCCAGGCGTTAGAAAACGCGGTCTCTGCCTTAAAGTCAGTCAGACAAGCTCTTTATACTGCAGTAATTTGCGCTAGTAATATGATTGCTGAAGGGACTCACTAAATGTTGTTTTCTCGTACTCCGAGAGACGATGCTGCTCACCGATTGGGCCTGCTTATTGAATGAAATATTGCTCTTCCATAGGGTGAACGTACCAGTGCGCTGCCTTAAAATTCGTTATTGTTCCTTCTCCTCAAGGTCCAATAATATTAGCTGCTTGAGCCGTACGTGGTCAGGATCGATAACCGTGCAGATGGTAGTATACAAGTGGGGTCAACATCCTGCTTATGGGTCGTCAAACAACCATACCGCACATTGTGTGAAACCCATTGAGCAAGACTAAATTGGACTTTGATATCTCGGCTTCTTCGTCTCTGGAGCGACTTCGCCGTTTCTTCACCGGTGATCGCAGTGCGCTGTCGAATGCTAGGTCACAGCGACACCGCATATAGCTGGCTGTGGCATGCATAACGATCAAGTGGTTAGCAAAGAATTACAGTGTTCAGCTGCTCTTGATCCCAAAATCTTACAAAAGACGGCGCACTTACAACAGTTTCGTTTCTGTGGTTAAGTGCAGTAAATAAAAGTAAACAAGTTTAGCCCGGTATCTCAGTTTACTGGATGACGCAATGACTACACCAGCAACAAGGGTTATACCGTGACAATGCTTTTACCTCGCCGGTTAGTTGTAAAGCTGTAGATGTGTAGATCGATCTGTGTTCTCAAAGTAGGATAACTGGTTATATCAAGCACTGGAGTTGACAGCCTTCCCGATACAATACAACAAGACATGCAATTCGGTGCATATCCACTGGACTCCTATGTATTGTTTAGTTGAAAGCAGAGATACGGTTGAGCTGGGTTATGAAGTCAATCACTAACACGAACCAGTGATTTCGCTTTGCAGCTGCTGCTTGATTCTTCGTTGTTATTGTATCATAGCTTTTGGTTTTTGAAGGTTGTGTGCCCGAACCGCATCGGGATCACCACTTGTCGAAGTATGGTAGTCGACAACTTAAAGGTCCCCAAATTGGAAGGTAGGGAAGACACCTAGATGGACAATCTTTTACTTCGACCGACAGTGTACACAGCACCGCAAGCAGTTACAGCTAGCCTTTTCACTGGGCAAGTGTCAGTCGAAATGCACGCGTCCGAACTTCGTCCGATTGCGGCCGATCAGGGAAGAGAGAAACATCGCTCGGCGTCACGTAGTCGCAAGCGGGAGGTTGAGTCAGGCGCGACGCAGCGCTTGTCGCGCGTGCCATGCGAACCCCAGGCGATATAGGTAAGCGGTGACGCTGACGACCGTGAGAGCAGGCGGCCACAAACGATCAAGTACCATGAAAAAATGTACACTTTTATACCGAAATCGTAATTTCCGAATTATGTATTTAGAGTTGCGAAAATTCTCATTGAAGAATTCAAAAGACAATTTGGCGAGCATAAGTAAGCTTTCAATGAATTCTCATCAGGTCCATACATTTATAGTGCTGTCGAAATGATTAAAGGGAAAATGCGGGCAAACAGAAGTTATTCTGTAGCTGGGGTTTGGGGGAAGGGTCTGGGTGAAAAACAAAATTACCGTCAGTGTCAGGGGGGAGAAGGAGATGGTGGGCACTGGGACGGGTAATTATACACAGGTGGCTGGCATGGTGGCTTTGGCCCACGCATGCTCGCCAAATCGTCTTTTGAATTATGCATTTACGCATAACGGCCTCGAAGTAACAGCTCTTAACTAGCAGCTGCTCCAATACTTGTTTTACTCTGACAAGGATATGAGACATTTAACATTAACAGAGGATCAAGTTATCATAAGCATTATCCTTACTGAAACGGGAATACACATAGATGACATTTTTGTAAGACGGACCGATTGATTATAAAGCACAGTTTTAGTCTGTAAACCCGAAGGTGGAGACCGGAGGCGTCAAGGTACACCGCTGGTCAACGGTGATTAATGATTAGTGATTTAACCAAATCCAAAGCAGTCACGTCCACTTCGAGCATGCGCCTCGCTGGCAAGGAATCAGTAAATAAGACCATCCTCCTGAGAGTAAAGACTCCAAGAAGCTCAGTAAATGTTTTCCCTTCAGACTACTGTCCAATAACAAACTTGTCTCAGGAGCTACTCATAATTGCTTTTATGAAAGTAAAGCAATCGGACAGCACATTAACTAGAAACCGTTATATGAGTCTTTCTTGGTATTGTCGGAGAAAACTGTCCAGTTGGTGGTTATCCGCCACTATGCGGTCAGACCCGTGATATCTGAGGGCGGGGAGTCCAAAAACCACAGCAAGGCCCGCATTCTGTCAATCAGGCCAAATTAGTGATCATCGTTCCCATGCCATTAAGACCCACTTGAACTGCAGAGAGCAGGGCGACGCCGATTCTTTCCTATCAGAAACGACGTCCAAAACACGGCAAACTGCTACCCAGTTTCCGTAATTCCCCTTGGGGTATAATTATTATTAAGTCTACGACATTTTGAATGTTTATTTTTGTCAGAGTAAAGTGCAACAAACTGCCTTGTAGGTAGCCTTCAGTCAGAAATGTTATTGTTCTGCATTTCGTTTGTTTTTGTGATTTATAAGGTTGGGCTGATGAAATCGAGGTGTGAGTGCAAAGAAAAGCAACAAACACGACCTAATCATTTGGTGGCCCACAAATGGAGCTACGTCAAGAAGCCCCAAAGACAGCGGAACTGTTGTCAATGTTCATTTCGAAAATACGGACTTGTACGTCTTTTTGTTGACTGTATTTACATTTCAGCACAAGTTAATGTGTGTCTGGCTCTTCTTGTCCCAGGAGCATTCGCGAGGACTTTTGCATCACAGTTACAGCAAGAGGAGAGATGAAAGCAGGAAATGAAACATGTCTTTTTAATCCTGCGTGCAGGCGTATGTGTGCAATTTCAACGGGAGGTTCCTACAAGTCAGCGGCCTCTGCATTCTGACATTGACGACCCTCCCACGACGGTCAGCATGGACAGAATTACATTTACGTAAACTGGCAAAGTGATAATCGACGCAACAGCACGTAAATCGATCACATTTGTTGAGGGGGAGGGAAGAGTAGAGGTCGAGCCTGCGCAGTGGAGTCTAAAGAAATCGGCAATTTGACACGCCGATGTTGAACAGAATTGTAGGTTTGCCGTGCGGACGGAGGGGGGAATCGATGTTTGAACCGAAAGTTTAAAAATGATGGGGGGGGCGGCGGTTTAGCCAGGACGAATAATGGCGAGTTCATAAGTTCACACTAGGTTGTGGACTAATTTCTTTGAGTTAGATAACACCTGCTGGGTCTAATCACGTGTCTCGACAGTACTATCACCGCGGCTTTCGGTCAGGGGAGGGGGGTTAGAGTTCTTTCTCGGCTGAAGGTTTTATGCAGGCAATCCAGATAGATGTAGACAACGAGTATGAATACGGCAAAGATCGGGTCCGAGCGAAGTCATGCTCTACAGAAGACAATGGCATTTTCCCATCCCCAGAGAGAAGGTTTTATTCGTCCGTTTTGGGAATCGCGAAAGAGTTCATTCTCAGATATAAGAAGGGCAACAGAGAAAAGACAGTGCTTACCGTTTCTTTCAGTCTGTCACCCGCTGGCATGGGCTATCTGGACGTAAGTTCACAGGGAGAGATGTGCACACAGGATATCATGGTAGTCGATCATTGAGTTTTCATCACAGCTCAGGTCTTTTTAGCAGTCGGGCTATAATCCTCAAGCTTGCGAAGGGGAACTCATAATCAATGACTGCGTGCGTTCACATAACCGTCATTTCGGTCTTCGTCCAGTCGGGACTGTGTGATTACAACTACAACTTCGGCATGGAGTTTAATCAGCAAGACCAGACTACTCGCCAAATTGTAGTTGGTCTTTGTCACGCATGGGTGAATTGAGCACGGTTGCCTCTGGTTGATTAGTAACACCAATGTCTAGCCTTGCGCCAGGGCGTTCTGCTTCCTCACACGCGTTCTTGGTGTATGACAGAGAATGCTATAGCTTCCGTGGGTTTCGCACTTCGGTCCTCCGTGGACGGCGACACATGTACCGGATCAGAATACGGTCAAATTAAGACTCACGGACGCCAGGTATAGGATTGTCTATCTTCCCAACAGCTAAGGAATATAGACGGGATGATCCTGGAAAATGAAGCTGGCTCCAAAAACCAGGCACTTTAGGGCTAGGTTTACTGCAGCTTTTGACGCAGTGTTTGTCGTGATTCATGAAAGCAAGTGAAATCAGGCCCTCAGCCTGACAAAAAAGTAAATTCGTTTTCAATGCCAAACAGGTTCAGTAAAATAACTTTGCTGGTCGAATCAAAATAGTTGAGGGGAACTAACTGTAAATAGCATTATAATACTGTCTGAAATGATTAGACAGAGTGGAATGCAACAGCGCAAGTCCTTCTACATTACCAATAGTTCTATCTGCCTACACCAACGGCATGGTTAAAATCATGGCCAGCTAGTCAAGTAAACTTCTGAAAGTAACTGAAAAGCAGTGGTATATAACGTAACAAACAATTGTGAGAAAATGAAGTCGACTATCATAGAATCGTCCAGGTTCTATTGGCTGTCCATGATCCACAAACCGAGCATTCCACTTAGGCCAACTGTCAACATGAAGAGTGACTCAACCAACAACTTCGACAAGGGGGTGACCAAAAATTCGACTTCCTATGAGGAGAGCTCCCAGTCCTCTGCGACCTTTTAGGGGGAAGGGTTCAGACAAATAAAACTAATGTTTTTTGAGGTGTCATCGTGTTTTAATTCTAGTTCTCACTTCTTGTCTCCCAAGTCGAATGCAAGGACCCGAAAGAGAAACACGACGAAAGACAATGACTAAACATGATCGGGCACTTGGTAAAATTGTCCTGCCAAGGGATCCACACAAAGAGGTCAGCGGACTCCGATAGGCATCCAAGTCTCTGACCTAGTTACGAAACTCCTTATAAGAGAGCTGGAGAAAGTTACTTGCAGCCATCACGACACATTAGTAAAAACCAAATGGAGTGTGCTTTGAAATTCCTAATGCCATTCCATCGCCAGTTTGCTGGACGCTCGGTTAAGTATGGAGGCGGACTGTCGGCGTCCATTCATCGCCGTCCTCGCCACGAGAAAATCGCATGATGAAATCGAAGTGCGAATGTAAGGAAAAGCAACAAGCACGACGCACATATCCAGCTATCAGAGCATTCACTTGGTGAAGTAAAAGCGGAGCTAAGACAGGAAGCTTCAAAGGAGGCAGAACCCACTGGCTTAATCCTAAAGAAGGAACACACTATGCCCGACACCTACATGTCTGAATCCCACCAAATGACTACCCATATACTTCACTAAATCGATACGTGTGTGGCCGTCCACGGAGGACCAAAGTGCGAAACCCACGGAAGCTATGACATTCTTTGTCATACACAAAGAACGCCTGCGAGGAAGCAGAATGGGCTGCCGCAGGGCTAGGCATTGTCGGGTGGGGATCGGTTGCACTGTTCTGGTTCCAAATGTAAGCACAATATGGGCAGTGCAAGTAAAGTATGCCGAAGGAGGACACCGAAATCGTTAACGCGAAGGCAGCTAAACATAAAACGAAAAAGGGCAACCTGAAGTTTCGGTTTAGAGGTAGGGTTGGTTTTAGAGTCTCGGTTAGTGTCGGTCGGAGAATTGAATGTAGGGATAGGGTTTGTGATAAGTTTAAAGATTAGAATTAGGGTTTCGATTGCGACTTGGGTTTGCATTTAGTATTAAGGTTTGGGTCAACGTTAGTATTGTGGTAGGGTCAAGGTTAGGGCTATAGTTAAGGTTGAAGTTAAGATTGGGCTTGGGTAAGGGTTAAGGTTAGGCTTGGGGTTAGTGCTAGGGTTTGTGGCGGGTTTGAGGTTAGATCAAGTATTAATTTTGGGATTAGTGTCGAATTTATAATTGTGTTAAGGATTAGGTATGCTTTTGAGGTTACGGTTAGATTTGCCGCCAGATTTGGGGTATTGCGGCCCCGCGTGTCCTGTCAGCCAGGTCTTCTGCGGGATTCTAGGGTTCCTTCGCGCTCGCGACAGATTTGTCATACATCAGGTTGCGTCTTACGTTCCAGCCTCGGCTACTCCCCACTAAAGCTTTTAGCATCCCCTTTTAGCTTGCTTTACTATCAACGCCTGCATTGTGCTTACACTTGGGACCAGGGCAACGTGCCTGATCCCTGCCCATTTGCGTTACCAATCAATTGGAGTCAGTCGTGCTCAATCCACTCATGCGTGATGAAGACCAACTACGATTTGGCGAGTAGTCTGATCCAGCCGATTAAATTTCTTGTCGCAGTTGTAGCTGTAACCACACAGTCCCGACTGGACGAAGGTTGAAATAACGGCTACGCAAACGTGAGCGTATGGTGCGGGAGTAACACACTGCCACAGCCAGTCAACTTCTCAGACTCGAGGATAGTGGTCCGACTGATGATACAGGCCAAGAGGAAGTTCCAGGAAGCAGATGTTATGGAGGGGACTCCATAGTTGGAACCAGCTTTTCTTCACTCGAACCCGCCATCTGAGACAATAACAGAAAAAGAATAGCGAACGTACAAGGCGATGCAGCATTTAAAAGGTGTAGTCGCTGCACACATGTACGCCAAATGAAGTCAACAGCTCCCACCATCCTCATAGATGCTCGTACTCGGTGCGATACTTGCGTGGTCGCCCACAGCAGAGTCCTCAATTATCGCGGTTTCGTCACCAGTGTTGGTTATGAGTACTCAGCCATTTGGCTCACAACTGCAGTCACCGGGTGCAGTGTTCACATGTGTACCTACTTTCTGTCGGCGTGACTAACCCCTCTACTCTGACAAGGCCTTAGTATTGAATAGGACGGTACAGACGATTGCTCTTGATGTACTGTGCACCAGAGTCCCACAATTCATGTAGCTTGCAACCCATGCGGTTGTAACCTGGCGCGAGAATTTCGGCCTAGTTGAACTCGGTCGGGCTCCGTCCGAATAGACTGACTTGAGTGCTGCTGCATTACCTCCCACTGCCAATGCGTGTTCAGTCGACCGCGTCGACGCTGAATTTCCATTTGCTTCGAAGTACTTGCTGTGTCTGCAGCTGCGCCGGACTTCATCATGGCTCCATACGTCTCCTATAGAGGTGGCGAGTCTTTCGGACTCATCAATTGGCGCCTGGTGACTGCCTCCCGCTGCGTTTAAACTCGGCTGAATGTTCTGCAAAGGTGGCCGGCAACTTCCAAAAGCCCTTTGAGACCGACGCGCTTTGCTGTCCCCATCTCCCCAGTTTTTGCATGCACCGGTCGACGCGGTTGAGCGCAATGAAATTACCGCAGTACGTCTCAACGCGGTGACAAGGTTCGCCTATGCGGCTGCGCTTGTGGCCCATCCGCCGGTCTATTCTGATTGCAGGACGGACCTGGGTTCGAGTTCTGGATAGGTAGGCTCTCGCTTTGGAGCAATGCTGTCCGAAGACTGTAAGCAGCAACTGACCGTTGCACTCCCTTAATTATCTATAGCCTTTATCACAGGTCCCTTTTTCCGTTCACGAAACTGCACTTGTTCAGGAAGAGAACTGGCGTTTGCCGGGAGAGGTGATTTTGGGGGCTGGAGAACTAGACTTTCATGCCTCATACTTGAAGGCATTGTGAAAACTTGCACTAATTATTGAGGGGCGCTCACCGATCATTTTTACGGAACTCACCTGTCCCTCTACCATTGTATATTCTCGATCGCAACCGACAGGACGATGGGCCCGTGGCTCAGTGGTTAGAGGCGTTGGACTCCTAACCAACAGGTCGCTGGATCGAAGCCCAGGTGGTACACACTTCTGAGTTGAGCATGACTGACTGGCGACGGCTAATAAGCCAGAAATGGCCATTCCAGTCTTCCTCGTCTTTTTAGTAATACCATTCTGCCTACATCACACCAAGACCCTCGGTCATACCAGCAGTTTGTCGGAAAAATTTAGTTACTTAGTCAGCCGCGGCTGCAGGTGCATTCATGCCTCCTTTTAGCAGTCGCATTCAGACCCGACAGGTGCGTCGCGGTCGGCTGAAGAAAACTTTACTATGCCTTAGACCGTTGTTCCAGGCCCCCTCCGTAGGCGAAGGGCACACCTGTACCGGTCGAGAAATCCAATCCCGATGAAGATAGCGGGAGACCGGAAAGAGCACTCGTACTCCGAATAAGGTGGTGCACAAGTTGGCACCCCACAGAGAAACTTAGGACCCTTGAACGGACGAAACGCGAACGGCCGGACAGTGAGCAATATGAAGTAAGTGATTTTGTAAATAAGTTGATTGAAAAAAATGCCTGTGCAGGGATAAAAGTACAACGGTGAACTTGCGACAGAGCTGGGTGAGTTTTCAATAGCCCAATGAGATTCGTTAAAGATTGATGTGGGGGGAGGGGGTTAGAGGGATGGGAGAACAGCACAATTCAGACGAGCAGATGATAGGGCGGGCATAAGTTACAACGGATGGGAGAGGGGGAAAGGCGAGAGCTAGGATGGGCAAAGTGTACCCCAACAGGCACTGCGACGCCGTTTACCCCAGATGTGGCGATGAGATAGATGTTGTAACATGAGAGCTTGGGATAGGATGGCTCGCAGGATAAAAAATTGCAAGTGGGGCAGTCGTAGGTAAAATCATGTGATCGTTGTAGTTTCAAGGCAAATACAATGTAGAGTAAGAAAGTAAAATTGGCTGTGTTAACACAGCTAAGTCATTAAAGAAACGCACTCGGATCTGCTCGTAAATAAATGTGCAGTCAGGTTGGGTGTGCGTGTTGTGGGTATTTGTACACTCATAGGTATGTACAGGGATCCGGAAAACTTGCTGGAAGCCAGCATCAGTTCTTCGGGAATAAGACTATGAGGTAGAAGGACAGTATACATCGCGACCACAAAAGAGAGCTCACGCTCAGCTAGGGTCTTCCGACTGATAAAACCCAGTAAGAACAGGACGTGGATAGAATATACTCATCTCCGGTGTTATGCCTGTTTCCACGGAACAAACCGCCTTGGAGGTGGCCGCACCTATTCGGTTTTTGCCGATGGTAAAGTCGGTCCGGTCACAGGCAGCCCGCTGAGTGGGTGAAGAGTCACGAGTGCTGAGCACATCCAAGCAGCGCAACCATAGAGACGTGTCGGATAGTTCAAGGGGCGCAGCACTAAGGGCCCGATGATCCACATCCGCGGATAGAAACTGTCTATTGTCGTTAGACGTGGAGTAGCGGAGAGCTAGGAGGTTGTTGCAGGACACCGAGGAGAAGGGGGCGTATGACACCAAAGGACGGCTAGTACCTCCCGGCGGTCGAAACGCAGGGAAGGCCATAGGCTGGGCGCAAGGTGGTGCTTCCGAGGTCTGCGAGCAGCTCTGGTAGTGAAATTCACTGTTCGCGGAGGTGGATAAAGAGGACGAAGAGTTTGTGGAACTTGAATTCTTTGCAGCTGACTTGCTTCGCCACTCCTGATTCCCATCAACAATAGTGCAGGCAGCCCAAACGGGCTGAGTGGTGGGCTTGCTCGCGGAATTGGCCACTGAAACGGCACCCCCAAAACGTCTCTTTCCCTCGTCCGAGGAGAGTGAGTTTGAGCGTGAATAGTAGCCAGAGCTGGCGTAGGACCGGTTGGAGGGGACACGGCATAATGGGTCAGACTGGCCGCAACAGCTGGTGGCTACATGTTGCAACTGGACGTTCTCCTGTGGTTCATGGAAGGCACGGTAATTGCTGGGGTCGGTTGTGGCGGGAGAGACCCGATGGCCGACCGACAGGTCGAGGGCAGGGCCCGAGCAGCAGGATAATCGCTGCTCCGAACTTGGGCGCTTGGACGCAAGAAAGGAAGAATTACTTGGCGGTGTCGGGGGTTCCGGCAAGGAGGGTGGTGAGGGTGAGGAGGACGAGGAAGAGGATGAGACGAGGACTGCACATTCCGGCCGCACTGAACCGGTGCGAGATGAAGGTACGTCAATGGGCACAGAAGCGAGGTTGCAGAGACCGGACCTGATGGATCGGGGACAGGGCATGGTTGACAGCGCAGCAGCAGCGAGGACTGGTGTAGTGACGGAGGCAACCAATGGGGTGTCGGAGTAAACAAGCGCATCGAGAGCCACGCGAGCCGACAAAGGAAGAGTTGCGCCTGGCTTAGGTCGATGCATCTGCATCCACGGGTGTCGTAGAATTTCCACGAGAGTAGGACGCTGGTGGGCATCGCGATTCATGCAGGCACTGGAAAAAACAATCGCGCGGGTTAGCCTTCCGAAGGGTATGCACGGATCACATATAAAACTAGATAAATTGAATGCTCTTAGCACGACTGAATTGTTATCCAAGGTTCGTGCAACACCTGCGACGAACTGGAAATGTTGAACCAGGCTCAGTTTTCGCCTAACAGTTTAACATACAACTAGATTTTCCATACTAGCTAAAGCTATGTGACACAACTAGGGGGTCCGGCTCATGCGTTGGTTCTCCGTCGTTTCCGATGTGGTTTTTGACGTAAGTGTAGTTCCCGAAATGAACGTTACAACTTCTCGAAAAACTTTGAAAGAAATCACGAAAGCGAACATGTCAGGCTCGAGTTGTTTAAATTCAAATGAGTGTCCGTATAAAGTGCGTACGAGTGAACTCACCCTATTAAGTGTTTAGCTTCCTCGGAAAGTCCCTCCCGGCGATATTTAAGACGTCCACTAATAATACCCTTGTCGTTGACAAATGGTACATCGCCACAAAGCATGTCATAGAGGAGGACGCCGATCGACCAGACCTCAGCGGGTTTGCCGTAGTACTGGCTGTGAATAATCCACTCGGGCGGACAGTAGACGCGTGTTCCTGCAAGGGAGAAAAATCGCTACAATGAAAAGGAGTCTAGGAAGTGCAATTCTGGAGGTTATTCACAAATTAAACGAGAGCTCAAAAACAACGAAAATTGGCCCGTCAAAGGCGTGCCGCAGCTCAGCCACCGAATTCGTGGCTGCCACAACGATCAGTACAAATGCCCACAATAGCATAAGACCGGACTGGTTGCCAAGTTCGCAATTCAAACCCCCTTGCCGTCCAAAAGTTCAAGCCGACAAACAATTGTTCCCATACACTTTTAAACTTGGGCAGTGTGCGTAGACTTTGGTTTTATGGCTCTTTCATGCGAAACCATATACATAAACAGATTGAGCCCTGTTAACGGAATCTGTACTCTAGTTGAATTTGAAACCAGAGATCCGATAGAACGGGAGAGGCAATATTCTCTGGAGCTAAGAAATTCACACAAGCGCTATTAGTCTTATTCGAAAAGCAGATAGTCTATGGAAAGGAAATTTGGTGTGTTCCAAAGTGAAACAGTCATTCAGGCTAGGCTTGCTGAAAACCGCATTTAGGACAAATGTCAATGGTCGACTTACCATCAAAGTCTGTATAGAGTTCGTTATGCAGGAAGGCTCCCGAACCGAAGTCAATGAGTGTCAGCTCATTTGTGCTGCGGTCAATTAGGAGATTCTCGTCCTTGATATCGCGATGCAGAACGCCAGATTTGTGACACTGGAAGAGGATCCCAATGAGTTGATACAGGAAAAACGCCGCCTCGGGTTCTGCGAGGGTGCCACGCTCACAGATGTAGTCAAACATATCGCAGACAGAATCATTTATACCGTTCATCACGATGACCCAGGTGTCGCCCAAATTAAAAACATCCACCATCCGCACAACACCATGGAGGTGCTGGCACATCTGGAGGAGGACCACCTCGATGGGAACAAGGACCCCGTCGAGCTAAAAGAGGAATGAGAATGAGGTGAGTCGGACTGGAACACGGCTAACAGGCTTTGAAAATTGCCAGGGACCAGGGCGACTTACAGCACACCAGCAGGGGACCTTGTTCGTGTTAACTTCTTTGATAACTACATCACAGGCATCTTCTAGTCGGGTACCGCGAAAGACGCTCCCAAAGCCGCCTCCGCCAAGCTTATCGCCCCGACTGTAACGACCAACGAACTCCTCGCGGCCCTGGTATATTGTGAGGTCTGGAACGAAACAGATGCTTAAATGTAGGGGATGAGGGTTGAATTGATAGATACAAAACGACAAAATGCGAAGTTCATTGGTCTCTGTGGTGCTCAAGCACAACTATCAAAATCTAAATTGGCATTTAGTTAGTTTTTGAAGTGATTCAATAGATTAATTTACTTTGAATGGCATACCGATTTAATCTTTTGTTGTATCGGTATGAGAACCTTCAGCCCAGAAAGTACTTAAAGCGGGCAGATACTGCGGCCAACACGTGCGGTCATACATGTTTGCATTTCTTGTTAGTACTACAAAGAAACCAAGCTGGACACCAGAGGAGGGCCCGAGGATATATCACTGTCCGGGAAAGCATTCCGTTATTTAAAATACACCGGAACAGCAAGGTTCATTACCGGCAACACGCGAAGTGATAATTTGACTAAAGAGATTTAAAGATCTCAATCCTGTAATAACCGTACAGCTCAGTTTATTCGAGGGAAATTCAGGTATGCAAATCTCGACTCCCCATTTGTTACAATCAACTGCAGAGGAGAGCAAAAAACGATACCACATTGTGATTGACACCGGCGAAGACGCCGCTGTTGAGTGGAGTGTTTGGGGCATTTGGCGCGTAGTAAGAATTAAAACTTACTTTTAATGACAGGAGGGAAGTTCTACTTTCTCTGACTTAAGGCTTCGGGGGGCGATCTGTGTCTTTAAGAAGTCATCTTATTTACCGACCGATGAGTTATAAATGCTGTTTTACTATCACTCAAATGCAAGACCTCCACACACTGGAAATGAGCCTCTCTAATATACTGTGAAAACCCCACCAACCACAGTGTGAAAATAAAGGCGCCGAGAGAGAAATGCAAACGTACTGATTCCAAGTTCGGCCGAGCTTCTCATAACCAGCCGTGCAGTTGCGGATGGTAATTGATATTCCACATCGCCTACTGTGTCATCAGCCATAGTAAAATCCATAGAACGGATCGAGCCACAATGACTAAGGACCCGAAGAGACCACGACGCAGCAAGGAGGCGTGACCGAAGTAATATCCGCAGAGCTCTATGCCTGTGCTTAAATTCAGACGGCCTGTGCGCCCTGAAGCACTGCCGGAGGTGACGCAGCGAGTCAACGTCAGGACAACCAATCAGAAAGCTGAAAAGGCAGCTGGTGCTGTCATTGGTTTAATAGTCGGTGTGACAGTCGAATAGGCCTTGCTGCAGCTGCCTACGCTCTTAGCCAATCAGCACACAAGGGCCAAGGCTGTTACCGGCATCGCGTAGGCCACGTAACAGCTTCATTCAGATAGTATAGCTAACCAAGGGATAAACTGCACTGACGCACTTATTTGGCTCGCGTAGGATACTCTAATGCCAGCACGTGATGAAGGTGGTTTACAACAAAGATTAGACCAACTTAGTGAAAATTTTCTATCAAACATCGACAACTGTCCCTAGGGGAGCGGCGAACTTGCGGCCACTGGTGACGAACCCCAACCACCCAAACATGTTTACTACTCATGCCTCTTAAGTTGAGTCAGAAAGACAACGCTGCTCTAAATTTGGTTGGGAAACAGTAAATGTTGCCGTTGTCAATAGCACTTAGCGGAAAAGATCAGTCTGCCGATGACATCAGTTAAGCGGAAGGAGACAAGAATGGATACTGGTTACATGAAGACTGTAAGGTAATTGCATTTAATAAGAATATTTAGGGGAGATTTTAGAACAGTTTTGCGTCAAATTGTGCCCCTAAAATGAGTAAGCTTCAGATTTATGTTGCGCCGCATTTAATTATTGCGCGCTCCTTTCTTATATGCTAAGCTCCCGTTAGGGCGAGGTAAGGACCTCACCCTGTCTGACTGACTCTACAAACCTATATATCTAACTTTGAAAACTTACAACGATAACCGGTAGTCATGCCAAATCCATCGCTTTTGCTAGCGGAATAAGCAAACACCAAAAAATCACAAAACGCTTCTTACGGAATCGTTGTGCCACGTTTCAAATAACACAAAGGATTGCATGAAGTGAGTGAATATGGATTCTGCAGTGAACACTTGCACCACCAAATATTTGCAGTTATGGTAGGGGGCTCTCACCGATCGTTTGCAGTTATCTTCTCAAACTAGCTTCATCAGGGACCATCAGCGCTGTTTCCGTCAATTTGCAGTCGAGTTCTCAGCTGTGCAAGTCTACTACCACTATAAACTAATTCACTCGCAAGTCACCGTGTCTGCTTCACCTTGCTATAGAGCACACGGTGGACGTCGCCGTCAACGACGGTCAAACCGTCATGTCTTCGACGGAACCACGAACAAACGGCCCTGTGTCACCGACACCCAACGTTACGCTAGCCGGTCGTTTGGTTGTTTCGTTTGCAAGTTAGGTATGAGACTGAGGAATTTCTGTCTCCACACTGTCTCGTCTGTCCACGTAGGCATGCTCACGTTGATGCTTACAGAGTATACGCCAACAAACGCGCCGTTGAGGAAGAAAATACGGCATCTACATTACGCGAAAATGAGAGACGGAGAGTGAGAAAGGAAGAACGAACCTGCATGCTGCTCTCCTCCTCGTCCCCCCCCCCTCCTCCTCCTCCCCTCGGCACGCGCCTCCGTTAGTCCGCCGGTGTCCGTCTACGCTTTGCATACACGCGCGCACAGGCAAAAACCTGACTTCCGCCTGCCACCATTACGTCAAACAGCCCGTCATATGACAGTTACAGCCGCAGAAAATAAAGAGAGGAACAGAAACAGGGAAAGTGCGATTGGCTTCTAGATGTTACTGAATGCTTGCGTCATATGCGAGAATCAACCTAGGGTGGGCGCTACCATCTGTCAACATCTGAGGGGGGGGGGGCAGTATGGGAATGTGGATGAGGTGACGTAAGGAAGTAAAGCATGTGTACTCCATGCGGAACGAGAGAGGTAGTTAAATGTTCCCTTGACTTTTTGAAGCCTGAATCTTTCTGGCCGTATAGCAAGCTAGGAAGAACACAGGTTTGACTTATCCAGTAGCCCACTTTGTTCTTACTGTGTGATTTTGTGACAGCGTGACTGCACCTGAAAATCCTAACGACACAGTTTGTTTTGTGCAAATTTTAACAATGAATTGCTCGACAAGAAGCTCATACGATCTGGTTTTTGCACATGGACTGGGTTTAGTCGGCTTTGGGAAGTCAGGCCTTCTGTGCAAATTTCTTAAAACCCACTGAGAATGGATGAGAAAAGGTACTATCAACAGATTTCAATACAAAAATGACCTTCGGTAAGCCAGCGGTTGACGGCGACCAGGGGGCGAAAGATTAATGTTGAGAAGAATGTGACTGTGGGTTGTAGGATTGCTCTTGACGGAACATTGCATACGACATCGGTCGTAAGCACTAATATGTACTGTGTATAAGAGGGCTTCTTTTCATTAGGGAGTCTGCGGCACACAAAGCCAAACTTCCAAGATAAGCATTATTTGCTTGGTAGCATGAATTTTGTGGTATCCCGCCTCTTCATCATCCAGTAACTGACCGAGCTCATGAAATGTTGGCCGAAATTCTGAAATGCGTGTACGATCAGGAAGGATTACTTTGGTGGGGTTGTAATATCGATTATCATGCGGCACGATCCTATAATATTTTGGACTTGCCAGGATGTCGGCTTTTGAATGCGCTTATTTTCGACCTTCTATAGAAACCTCACTCGGTAAAAAAAAGTGGCTGCTTAAGTAGCACGCATTTTTCGCATTGATTTTCGACGGTCTTATAAATTCAAATGTATTTTATAGAAATTGTGTGTAAAAGATGCTTTCCTTCCTCGTTCGATAGAAAATCATGTCGTCTTTACATTTTATGTCCGAAGGAAGGGCATATCTCGGTTTTTAAAAAATTTCCAAATTCCCGAACAATTTTCAGCCTGATCAGCCGTCGCATTAGCGTTTGGCGATTTCAGTCTACAAGATGTATGCTTTCCGCGTAAGGGAAATTATACACTCCTCTAGGTCTTTAAGAAGACATCACATAGAGTTCATAAAATTTTGCAATGGATGAGGATTATCTCGTATATTTCATGAGGAGCATTGGTAAGCGTACGGATGCGATGCTAAAGAATATCGTAATTGGAAACTCCTTTAAAACCGAAATGCATCCTTCCTTCGGGCGTAAAATGTAAAGACAACATGATTTTCTATCGAACGAGGAAGGAAAGCATCTTTTACACACAATTTCTATAAAATACATTTGAATTTATAAGACCGTCGAAAATCAGTGCGAAAAATGCGTGCTACTTAAGCAGCCACTTTTTTTTACCGAGTGAGGTTTCTATAGAAGGTCGAAAATAAGCGCATTCAAAAGCCGACATCCTGGCAAGTCCAAAATATTATAGGATCGTGCCGCCTGATAATCGATACTACAACCCCACCAAAGTAATCCTTCCTGATCGTACACGCATTTAAGAATTTCGGCCAACATTTCATGAGCTCTGTCTCTCATTGTAAATGTTACTTTTTATGTACAACCCCACGAGAGGTGTCATGGGATTCAACCGTGCCCGGTAAAGTCAAGTTCAGATTGTGCGCTAGACGTCTGTATTTATAACTCCAAAGAAACCTCTACCAGGCAGATACTGATCAGACAAGTTTAATACATACATTCTAGTTGAACTTATTATCCAAATTGTAAATCTTCTAGGCTGAATAGAAACTATGTGGTTGTGGGACTACCGCTGTGTATACATCTCTATTGGATAGTTCTATGAAACACTAGGCTTTTCGCTCACGAGCCCCGGGGAAATCGAAAAAGCCTATTCAGACTGCCGTGTGCGCCAGATTTATGACGCAATTGTAGGTTTGCAAATGCAGGCCTGTAGTGCACGTCAAAAGGAGTTATGGATGCATGCACTCATACTAGCGCTGTTCACACAGCGTCTGAATGATCATGAGTTCACTCGGGACGTAGATCACCGTGTCGACTGCGACCCAAGGAGTATTGATTCCACATACCTGTGCCCCGATATTTGCATAATTGGCGTTTAGGATGAGATACTTTGACGCACCATCGTGTCAAGTTAAACGGCAAGGGGAGGTTGAAGGAATCCCGCAAGGACATTAAAAATTCGCACCCACCTGACTGCCCAAATGTTCGTGCCAACGAGTATTTGGAAAGTGGATGGAGAATCATTGCCGACGAACGGTATTTCTGGTTTACGATGCATAATTTAAAGCGATTACTTTAGGGTAAGGGGATTCCATACTAAAAACACCGGTACTATCCAAAGACCCATGTGCGCGGGCTTCGCCGATATTCTGCCTCTGTATGCCACAGCTGCGAGCGGTTCTGCTCGTCAGTGGGTCCCCCAGCATTCTCCGTCTGCTTTCTGGTAGATACTCCTGTTTATAAATTGCTGCTTTTTAATTTTTGGCCCAAATATTCATGCATAAAAACTTCGGTCTGAGCCTATAGACCTAGAATATACTGATATACTTCAGGTTCGCAGTTCATTTCTGAGGAGATTATAAAGCAACAATTAAAGTTATTAACACACTCTTATCAATGGACAGTTCGGCGGTCTTAACCGGCGACGGCTGACTTAATCATACCATGTTTGTGGCCTAAGCGGTGGATAATGTGTTTTGCGTGGTCCTGTTGCGATGTTTTCGGAGGTGTCCAGTGAGTCTAATCCTTGTACCCAAATGTACGCTGAAATTCGAGGACGGATCTGAGAGCCCTGAAATATTTTGGCGGAGAATGTCTCAGTGATAATGTTCGTTGCGCTAAAAGACACAGGAGTGATAGATCGGAATGACCTTGACCCGGAATACGCATTTGGAAAGCGAAATCGCCTTAGCGAAAGGGCAGGCATATAATTTTTATGACATGTTTTCTAGCTTCTCACCCCTTGAGGAGACCGTTCACTTCAGTATATAATGGTAGAGGGGTGCTCACCGATCGTTCTTACGGAAGTCACTCGTTCCGTTGTGCCTTACGGGCACTCCCTCGAGCCTAACGAACAGCCGCACAGCGGCCCATGATATAGGCAGAAGGCGTATTACCAACAAAGACAAGGGAGACCGGAATGGCCATTTCTGGCTTATTAGCCGTCGTCAACTAGTCATACCCAACCACGAAGTTAGAAGTCCGACACCTCTAACCGCTGGGCCACGGACCCGTTTTCCTGTCGGTTCCGATCTGGAATATACAATGGACTTCTAACTAACAGGTCGTTGGATCGAGTTCCAGATGTACCACACTTCGAGGTTGGGTATGACTGGCTGACGACGGCTAATAAGCCAGAAATGGCCATTCCGGTCTCCCTTGTCTTTGTTGGTAATAAAATTCTGACTTCAATATATATTGAACGGCATATATGTGAGACTGAGGTGTTCATTTCCGGTTTATTAGCTTTCGTCAGTCAGATAGCCGTACCGAATCTCAGGCTCATGTGAGATCTGGGTAGATGGATGAGCAAGCATCGGATTTCGCTGGCACTTGCCTACTTGTCTTAAGAAAACGGCCAAATTTAGCCTCGATCGTCAGCATATTAATACCTGACCATTCGCCACAACATTTAGCAGTAGTTGTGGTGAACAGGAGATGGTTATGAAGGCGCCTTGTGTGTAAGTCAACGATAAGGACCTGCGCAACATTAAATCCCCTCTTTTAACACAAAACCATAGACCTCTGGCAGTGAAATGGGGCATGGTGGTCGGTCCGCTGCGAAGCTTCTGCCTTTTCCTGGCATGACATTGCTGGTCTCTCTTTCATATGCGAAATAAGCCCAGTGCAAAATGTCGTTAATTATGGGGAGGCGCGCTGGCTAATTTAAGTTGATCTCTCCTGTGTATGGAAGCGATTACGGGAGTGCGGCCACCACACTTAGCTCAGCCTCTTGGGTCATAAGTGAGGGCTGGGAACCAGGTGGGTTCAGAGTGAAGTTAATGTCTCACGCGGCATGACCTTTGGTACGAATTTCAATTTATAAAACTGAGAATCCCTTTGGACAACCCATCTACTCTGCACAATCGCATGTCAACTCATGCGATAGACAGCTGTACAGCCGCCGCTTTCGGTGTATCTCGGATTGAATGAGGAGATGAGACAGGTTCCCAGACAGTTGGCGCGATAAACAAGTCTTCGCATTTTGTACTTGCAAGGGTAAAGGTACGCCCCGGCCTGATGCTGCTGACGCGTCGGCGATTTAAGTGAAGTCTGCTTGAGAAGCAAGGCACGTAACCACTTTGCCCCACTCCATGATTATAAAAGCCCCATGTCTCTAACGGAAAGCGAGAACCTGAAAAAAAATTAGTAGCGCATGTCACTCTGTTCTGCCTTCTGACACCAGCTGGTTTCTGGTATTTATTACTGCCAGCATGTGGCATGAGCTTTGCACTTTGTTATAGAAACTGGCCCCAAAATGTCTGGGGACAAGAACAGATCGGAGGTATCTGCGTAGACATAACGACCCAAGTTATAGGCATAATAAGAACAATGTATTCTGCGGTGCCCTGGACATGCCATTACTGTTAAATGATGAAGCTTTTTGCAACGCAGTGTGAAGTTGTACACTGGTGAGGCCCTGAATGCGTTCTTAAACAATCCAGTGCTAAGCGAAAAATCGCCTAGAAAATTAGGTAATTATGAAATGAGAGGACTGCGCGCTGAAATCGGTAGATTTATAGCACAACTTGTGCAGGTTCTTGTGAACTCGCACTACGTTTGCTTTCCCTACTCAATTATGCCATTTGTTTTTCAAGTCACACTAAAAATTCGGGCATACCTGTGGCCTAATGAACCTCAATCCTCTTTTTTACGCCAACTTTCTGACTGTAAAACGTGTGCTTTCAAAAACAAACTCTCTATTCACGCGAACTACTTGCAAGTATTTTCCGAAATGTAACCGAGGACAGGTTTATTTAGATACAGTAGTGCTTACCTTGGCTGAGCGTCGACCTGGTTGCTATGACTCACAAACAGTCCAGTCTACAAATCTATTCTTGAAGGCCTTTCCCGCAAACTGCACGAAAGGATGCTAAATGTGAGCATTTAGAATAATTCCGTCATGACCTGACTGTTCGGCACAGTTTTGATTGGTTGAGTTCGTAGCCATTCGACCTCGGCTCACGCTGAGTAATTTCCCCAGAGGACCCTTCAAGAGTCTATTGCAGAAGCTTCGAGTTCAGTCAGCGCGTAACATCTAGGCAGAAAATGAGTTCTCATCTGCATAAGGGAGTTCTCGGTTCAAAAGGACAAGGTCTGGTTGCTGGAACAAGAACTTCATACGTATGAAAGTCTGAATGTCTCTAGAGCTCATCACCGGGAATACCGGTAAATGAGAGTTCCCGAGACATCATTGGATACAGCATTTACATCATACAGATGTTATGCCACTACAAAATAAATAACATTAGCAACTGCCAGGTGCACGACATTTCTTCAGACAAGGTATTGTTTATGGCCGGGGCTTTGTAGTCGAGAAACCACTTGTGTTGAGCGAAAGAACTGAACATCTAAGGACTTTGTTGTACCTCAAATTTTAGTCTTCCATGTTATTACCAATTATGGAGGACAGAAGCAAAGAGGCCAGTTCCAGGAAGTAGTCGCTAAGAAGGGGACGCGATCTCTGATACAGAAGCTTTGTTAGCCCGAAGTTTCGGATTCTCACTCGAATCCATCACCAGAAACGGAGTCGGATGAGGGTTGAAAATTTCCCAGGCGTTGTAATATTTGTAGGATTTAGTTGTTAAGCCGTTACATGCCTGTAGCATCTGGCAGCTCCTGAGTGCATTACGGATTGACTGGCCAGGTGTTGAAGTATGTAATTGCAGGCATTGTCAGAAATATTGCACTGTCGTATTTTTACTTCGATGGCTAACTTAAAGCATCCTGACCATTCTCACGCAACAGCCACCGGGAGGGCTTTTTATTTCTTTCCCTGCTACGTACAAATATATATAACCAGTTATTTTCGGCAAGATTTCATTTCGTAGCCGTACCTGCTAGAGGTTAGTGTTATGAGTCAGGGGTTAGGGCTAGGGATCAGAGTTAGGGGTTGGGGTTAGGCGGGGGCTTGTCCATTGCTGGCACGACTACGAAGTAAGATCCGGCCTTATTTTCTTTTAACAGAATTGCTCCCCGGAGTAAGTGAGCCCAGGCATAAACCATACCCTTGCCGTTCTTCGTGCCACTCGCAGTTGCGGATGAAGCAGGTACTTCGAAGTGAATTGAAAATTACTGGTGGCGCGGTCGACTGAACACGCATTGGCAGTGGGAGGTAATGCAGCAGCACTCAAGTCAGCCTATTCGAACGGAACCCCACCACATTTTCGAGTTCCACGAGGCCGAAATTCTCGCGCCAGGCTATAACCGTGTGGGTCGCGAGCTACTTGAATTGTGGGTCTCTAGTACACAGTACGTCAAGAGCAATCGTCCGTACCGTCCTATTCAATACTAAGACCTTGTCAGAGTAGAGGGGTTAGTCACGCCGACAGAAAGAAGGTGCACGTGTGAACACTACCCCCCGGTAACTGCGGTGGTGAGCCAAATGGCTGAGTACTTATAACCAGCACTGGTGACGAAACTGCGATCATTGGGGACTCCGTTGTGGGCGACCACGCCAGCATCGCACCGAGTACAAGCATCTATGAGGACTGTGGGAGCCGTTGACTTCCTTTGGTGTGCATGGGTGCAGCGACTGAACCTTGTAAATGCAGCATCGGCGTGTGCGTTCGTTACTCCTTTTCTGTTATTGAAGAGTTCGAGTGAAGAGAAGCCGGTTCCAACTATGTAGTCTCCTCCATACCGACTGCTTCCTGGAACTTCTTTTTCGCCTATATCATCAGTCGGACGAGTTTCATCAAGCCTGAGAAGTTGACTGGCTGTGGCAATGTGTTATTCCCGCACCATACGCTCACGTTTGCGTAGCTGCCATTTCAGCTGTTTACTTCATTTGGCATGTGGTGTGTGTGTGTGTGTGTGTGTGTGTGTGTGTGTATGCCCCCAAAACAGGCCACGTAGTAGATGCGCTGGACCAACTCGGGGGCCACATTGGATTCTGACAGTCGTTATCAGAGAGTGCACCATAACAAATGACAACATGTCAGGGTGCGGTGGCATACCGAGTTGCCGACGTACGTCGCGCACGTTGGGACACCTGCGGTCTTCCCATTGTCGTTAT
>CACRXP010000551.1:400232-418588 GCA_902702965.1 Spirometra erinaceieuropaei
ATTATAGGATCGTGCCGCATGATAATCGATATTACAACCCCACCAAAGTAATCCTTCCTGATCGTACACGCATTTCAGAATTTCGGCCAACATTTCATGAGCTCTGTCACTCATTGTAAATGTTACTTTTTATGTACAACCCCACGAGAGGTGTCATGGGCTTCAACCGTGCCCGGTAAAGTCAAATTCAGATTGTGCGCTAGAAGTCTGCATTTATAACTCCAAAGAAACCTCTACCAGGCAGATACTGATCAGACAAGTTTAATACATCCATTCTAGTTGAACTTATTATCCAAATTGTAAATCTTCTAGGCTGAATAGAAACTATGTGGTTGCGGGACTACCGCTGTGTATACACCTCTATTGGCTAGTTCTATGAAACACTAGACTTTTCGCTCACGAGCCCCGGGGAAATCGAAGAAGCCTATTCAGACTGCCGTGTGCGCCAGATTTATGACGCAATTGTAGGTTTGCAAATGCAGGCCTGTAGTGCACGTCAAATGGAGTTATGGATGCATGCACTCATACTAACGCTGTTCACATAGCGTCTGAATGATCACCGTGTCGACTGCGACCCAAGGAGTATTGATTCCACAACCTGTGCCCCGATAGTTGCATAATTGGCGTTTAGGATGAGATACTTTGACGCACCATCGTGTCAAATTAAAGGGCAAGGGGAGGTTGAAGGAATCCCACAATGGCATTAAAAATTCGCACCCACCTGACTGCCCTAATGTTCGCGCCAACGAGTATTTGGAAAGTGGATGGAGAACCATTGCCGACGAACGGTATTTCTGGTTTAAGGTGCATAATTTATAGCGATTACTTTAGGGTAAGGGGATTCCGTACTAAAAACACCGGTACTATCCAAAGACCCATGCGCGCGTGCTTCGCCGATATTCTGCCTCTGTATGACACAGCTGCAAGCGGTTCGGCTCGTCAGTGGGTCCTCCAGCATTCTCCGTCTGCTTTCTGGTAGATACTCCTGTTTATAAATTGCTACTTTTTAATTTTGGCCCAAATATTCATGCATAAAAACTTCGGTCTGAGCCTATGGACCTAGAATATACTGATATACTTCAAGTCCGCAGTTGATTTCTGAGGAAATTATAAAGCAACAATTAAAGTTATTACCACACTCTTATCAATGGACAGTTCGCCGGTCTTAACCGGCGACGGCTGACTTAATCATACCATGTTTGTGGCCTAAGCGGTGGATAATGTGTTTGGCGTGGTCCTGTTGCGGTGTTTTCGGAGGTGTCCAGTGAGTCTAATCCTTGTCCCCAAATGTACGCTGAAATTCGAGGACGGATCTGAGAACCCTGAAATATTTTGGCGGAAATTGTCTCAGTGGTAATGTTCGTTGCGCTAAAAGACACAGGAGTGATAGATTGGAATGACCTTGACCCGGAAGAAGCATTTGGAAAGCGAAATCGCCCAAGCGAAAGAGCAGGCATAGAATTTTTATGACATGTTTTCTAGCTTCTCACCCTTTGAGGAGGCCGTTCACTTCAGTATATAATGGTAGAGGGGCGCTCACCGATCGTTCTTACGGAACTCACTCGTTCCGTTGTGCCTTACGGGCTCTCCCTCGAGCCTAATGAACAGCCGCACAGCGGCCCATGATCGAGGCAGAAGGCGTATTACCGACAAAGACAAGGAAGACTGGAATGACTACTTCTGGCTTATTAGCCGTCGTCAACCAGTCATACCCAACCCCGAAGTGTGGAACGCCTGGTGTCCGATCCCGCGACTTGTTAGTTATACGTCCATACCTCTAACCGCTGGGCCACGGGCCCGTTGTCCTGTCGGTTCCGATCGGGAATATACAATGGACTTCTAACTAACAGGTCGTTGGATCGAGTTCCAGGTGTACCGCACTTCGGGGTTGGGTATGGCTGGCTGACGACGGCTAATAAGCCAAAAATGGCCATTCCGGTCTCCCTTGTCTTTGTTGGTAATAACATTCTTACTTCAATATATATTGAACGGCATATATGGGAGACCGAGGTGTTCATTTTCGGTTTATTAGCTTTCGTCAGCCAGATAGCCGTACCAAATCCCAGGCTTATGTGAAATCTGGGTAGATGGATAAGCAAGCATCGGATTTCGCTGGCACTTGCCTACTTGTCGTAAGAAAACGGCCAAATTTAGCCTCGATCGTCAGCATATTGATACCTGACCATTCGCCACAACATTTAGCAGTAGTTATGGTGAACAGGAGATGGTTATGAAGGCGCCTTGTGCGTAAGTCAACGATAAGGACCTGCGCAACATTAACTCCCCTCTTTTAACACAAAACCATAGTCCTCTGGCAGTGAAATGGGGCATGGTGGTCGGTCCGCTGTGAAGCTTCTGCCTTTCCCTGGCACGACATTGCTGGTTTCTCTTTCATATGCGAAATAAGCCCAGTGCAAAATGCCGTTAATTATGGGGAGGCGCGCTGGCTAATTTAAGTTGATCTCTCCTGTGTATGGAAGCGATTACGGGAGTGCGGCCACCACACTCAGCTCAGCCTCCTGGGTCATAAGTGAGGGCTGGGAACCAGGTGGGTTCAGAGTGAAGTCAATGTCTCATGCGGCATGACCTTTGGTACGACTTTCAATTTATAAAATTGAGAATCCCTTTGGACAATCCATCTACTCTGCACAATCGCATGTCAACTCATGCGATAGACAGCTGTACAGCCGCCGCTTTCGGTGTATCTCGGATTGAATGAGGAGATGAGACAGGTTCCCAGACAGATGGCGCAATAAACAAGTCTTCGCATTTTGAACTTGCAAGGGTAAATGTACGCCCCGGCCTGATGCTGCTGACCCGTCGGCGATTTAAGTGAAGTTTGCTTGAGAAGCAAGGCACGTAACCACTTTGCCCCCCTCCATGATTACACAAGCCCCATGTCCCTAACGGAAAGCGAGAACCTGAAAAAAATTAGTAGCGCATGTCACTCTGTTCTGCCTTCTGACACCAGCTGGTTTCTTGTATTTATTACTGCCAGCATGTGGCATGAGCTTTGCACTTTGTTATAGAAACTGACCCCAAAATGTCTGCGGACAAGAACAGACCGGAGGTATCCGCGTAGACATAACGACCCAAGTTATAGGCAAAATAAGAACAATGTGTTCTGCGGTGCTCTGGACTTGCCATTACTGTTAAACGATGAAGCTTTTTGCAACGCAGTGTGAAGTTGTACATTGATGAGGCCCTGAATGCGTTCTTAAACAATCCAGTGCTAAGCGAAAAATCGCCTAGAAAATTATGTAATTATGAAATGAGAGGACTGCGCGCTGAAATCGGTAGATTTATAGCACAACTTGTGTAGGTTCTTGTGAACTCGCTCTACCTTTGCTTTCCCTATTCAATTATGCCATTTGTTTTTCAAGTCGCACCAAAAATTCGGACATACCTGAGGCCTAATGAACCTCAAACTTCTTTTTGCGCCAACTTTCTGACTGTAAAAGGTGTGCTTTCAAAAACAAACTCTCTATTCACGCGAACTACTTGCAAGTATTTTCCGAAATGTAGCCGAGGACAGGTTTATTTGGATACAGTAGTGCTTATCTCGGCTGAGCGTCGACCTGGTTGCTATGACTCACAAACAGTCCAGCCTACAGATCTATTTTTGAAGGCCTATCCCGCAAACTGCACGAAAGGATGCTAAAGGTGAGCATTTTGAATAATTCCGCATTACCTGATCGTTCAGCACAGTTTTGATTGGTTGAGTTCGTAGCCATTCGACCTCGGCTCACGCTGAGTTATTTCCCCAGAGGACCCTTCAGGAGCCTATTGCAGAAGCTTCGAGTTCAGTCAGCGCGTAACATCTAGGCAGAAGATGAGTTCTCATCTGCATAAGGGAGTTCACGGTTCAAGAGGACAAGGTCTGGTTGCTGTAACAAGAATTTCATACGTATGAAAGTCTGAATGTCTCTAGAGCTCATCACCGGGAATACCGGTAAATGAGAGTTCCCGAGACATCATTGGATACAACATTTATATCATACAGATGTTATGCCACTACACAATAAATAACATTAGCAACTGCCAGGTGCACAACATTTCTTCGGACAAGGTATTGTTTATGGCCGGGGCTTTTTAGTCGGGAAAACACTTGTGTTGAGCGAAAGAACTGAACATCTAAGGATTTTGTTGTACCACAAATTTTAGTCTTCCATGTTATTACCAATTATGGAGGACAGAAGCAAGGAGGCCAGTTCCAGGAAGTATTTGCTAAGAAGGGGACGCGATCTCTGGTACAGAAGCTTTGTTAGCCCGAAGTTTCGGATTCTCACTTGAATCCATCATCAGAGACGGAGTCGGATGAGGGTTGAAAATTTCCCAGGAGTTGTAATATTTGTAGGATTTAGTTGTTAAGCCGCTACATGCCTGTAGCATCTGGCAGCTCTTGAGTGCATTACGGATTGACTGGCCAGGTGTTGAAGTATGTAATTGCAGGCATTGTCAGAAATATTGCACTGTCGTATTTTTACTTCGATGGCTAACTTAAAGCATCCTAACCATTCTCGCGCAACTGCCACCGCGAGGGCTTTTTATTTCTTTCCCTGCTACGTACAAATATATATAACCAGTTATTTTCGGCAAGATTTCATTTCGTAGCCGTACCTGTTAGAGGTTAGTGTTATGAGTCAGGGGTTAGGGCTAGGGATCAGAGTTAGGGGTTAGGCGGGGGCTTGTCCATTGCTGGTACGACTACGAAGTAAGATCCGGCCTTATTTTCTTTTAACAGAATTGCCCCCCGGAGTAAGTGAGCCCAGGCATAAACCATAACCTTGCCGTTCTTCGTGCCACTCGCAGTTGCGGATGAAGCAGGTACTTCGAAGTGAATTGAAAATTACTGTTGGCGCGGTCGACTGAACACGCATTGGCAGTGGGAGGTAATGCAGCAGCACTCAAGTCAGCCTATTCGAACGGAACCCCGCCACATTTTCGAGTTCAACGAGGCCAAAATTCTCGCGCCAGGCTATAACCGTGTGGGTCGCGAGCTACTTGAATTGTGGGTCTCTGGTACACAGTACATCAAGAGCAATCGTCCGTACCGTCCTATTCAATACTAAGGCCTTGCCAGAGTAGAGGGGTTAGTCACGCCGACAGAAAGTAGGTGCACGTGCGAACACTATCACCGGTAACTGCGGTGGTGAGCCAAATGGCTGAGTGCTCATAACCAACACTGGTGACGAAACTGCGATAATTGAGGACTCTGCTGTGGACGACCACGCCAGCATCGCACCGAGTACGAGCATCTATGAGGACTGTGGGAGCCGTTGACTTCCTTTGGTGTGCATGGGTGCAGCGACTGAACCTTGTAAATGCAGCATCGGCGTGTGCGTTCGTTACTCCTTTTCTGTTATTGAAGGGTTCGAGTGAAGAGAAGCCGGTTCCAACTATGTAGTCTCCTCCATACCGACTGCTTCCTGGAACTTCCTTTTCGCCTGTATCATCAGTCGGACGAGTTTCATCAAGCCTGAGAAGTTGACTGGCTGTGGCCATGTGTTACTCCCGCACCATACGCTCACGTTTGCGTAGCTGTCATTTCAGCTGTTTACTTCATTTGGCATGTGGTGTGTGTGTGTGTGTGTATGCCCCCAAAACAGGCCACGTAGTAGATGCGCTGGACCAACCCGGGGGCCACATTGGATTCTGACAGTCGTTATCAGAGAGTGCACCATAACAAATGACAACATGTCAGGGTGCGGTGGCATACCGAGTTGCCGACGTACGTCGCGCACGTTGGGACACCTGCGGTCTTCCCATTGTCGTTATTGGTGAAAGTGTTGATCATTTGCTTTTCGGACCAGGGGATGGGGAGTGGAACTCCAAAGTGCGGGCTCGACCGTGCTATCCACCTGCGTCCTCTCCCGCCTCCGGTTTTCTTGACTTTGTCTTGACATCGGGTGGAGGTGGAGAGGGAGGAGGGATTGCGGTAGATGCTGTGCAAGTCTACATTCACTATAGACTATTTCACGCACACGTCACTGTGTCTCTGCCACCTTGCTATGGCGCACACAGTGGACGTCGTCCTCAACGACGGTTGAGCTGTCGTGACTCCACTCTATAAATGCTGCAGCGTATTGTACGTTCGCTGATCCTTTTCTTTTATCGTCCCAGATGGTGAACTCGATTACAAATCTGCTGCGTCAGGTGGAAACAGTTATTGTTTCGTTGATCGAGTCTCCTTCTTGTCGAGTGCTTCCTGAAAATAGCCTTTTCGTAATCTCTGCGTTCGTAAGAATTCGGACAACTCGCAAAAAAGGACGTTTGTTCGGAGGCGCCTACAGCCATGTTTTAACTGTAACCCTAATTCCGACTCCCCTTCTGGAATGGAGTACGTGGCCATCCGTAACAGGGGGGTCTATATTTTCGTGTCCGAACAAGTACCGATTTGCGCACTCTGTGAACGGATAGTATAAATGTTCTGTAACGGTGAACAAACGTGCTCGGATTCTGTCATGGCACGGCTTTGTCAAGATGGCAACACTATGAACTTCTGGGGAAGTTAACAGACTAACGACCGTTCACTCAAGGAGTGTGATGGCATGGTACGTAGATGGCAGAGTTAGACAGCTGTCTCACACTCAGTATCGATGATTTTGCCGCCTTAACGTCTGCCCTCTAGAACTGACTACTGTCTGATCTGACGTCCGGCCAGTGCCTTGGTGGCTGCATCTAGGTCAGGCTGCATCGTGTTACTCGGCCGGAGTCGTTCATCAATGCCGTCAAAATCTTACCTACTGTCGGTTAGCCCCTAGTCAGCTACGTCTATCTAGCTGAAGTCTAAACAACATCTCCCATCTCGACTGGGTAAGCATTTAATGAGGACAGAAGGCAAGGGCGTACTGACTGAAACGGCCGTCTATGTCTATTCGTCCCGCACCAATCTACCGCCTCTGAACGAATACTGGTCCCTTGTTGCATTAGGCTGCGTACGCCGGATGAGTCTGACAGCATTCTGGGTTCCGAATTAATGCTGCAGCATATATATGAAATAAATTAGTATTCGGGTCTTTAGGGGAATTTAGATTAAAAAGGAAACCTAATGGAACGCCACCATGTAGCTGTTGCTTACGTCGATAGTCCGCGCGAAAATGCTTGATGAGGACCGCCGGTGGTTAGAGAATGGGCGGATTCATGCGTATACTTGGGTTCATGAAGAGTGATACCTTCGGAACCTCTACTCCACCCATCCTGTTTAACCTATTTGGCTAGGTTGAGGCGACTGTGTTCAGTACCAGACCTAGCACAAAGCCCCCGTACTTCAGGTTCTGCCCGTGTGTTTAGCTCTCGTATTGGCGAAGCCCGTTGTGGGCTCGGGGTCCTCTCAAGCCTAACTGAGCTGACCCTTGTGTTTGAACACGGTTGTCCGCCCTAGGGAGATTTCCGTGGCGTTGTCCCAATGTGGCCGAAAACACCAACCGTGTGCTACGCCCGTAATAGAGTTTGTCAGCAGTTTATATCCTTGACGTCGTTGGGAGTTCAACTAAGGTCGTTCGTATGAATGGCGGCAGTGTTGCTGGTAAACCAGCAACCTACGTTGGGGCTGACAGAACCCTCAGGTTCAGTTTCATTTTGATTAGTATTCAATTTTTGCCAGGTTTCATCGAAGGGAGACTTGGAAGCAACTATTTACAGAAACCACCACAGGTTCTCTCCTAATTCCCACAGGGATCACAGGTAAGAATAACTTTATAGAACGGTGATTTCAAAGGTATCCTTGTTACAACGAAAGCGTATGGCTGTACATCCATTGTGCGCTACAATAGTTGAGAAAAATAAAGTTACAAGCTCCAGTCACTTTTTTATCAATAACCTCAGGCGTTTTATTTCAAGTTATTTCCGGTTGACCAAAATTTTCCCATATACAGTAAAGAATGCTTACACTGACTGCACTACTAATGGGCATGGCCAAAAATCCAAAAATTCTTCATTTTTGGCGGGGGGAGGAGGGGTGAGTGACTCTAGATTGTGATTTTCGCACAAACCCGTGTTTAGCTCGTTTGCTATGCAAACACTTCATTAGGAGTATGCATACTTCTATAAGCGAAAAAAATGTTCACCTCTTATAATCGTCATGTATAAAATCGTCCCCTAATGGGATGCGTCATTGCAGAGAAGGAATTTTTGTAAATGGTATGAAGTCATACCTCGGGAGACGAGTGGTACATAGACATCAATTTCTATAGGAATTAGCTTGCATCAAAAATACTGTGATGTGGAGGAACAGTCGAAAACGCTGGGGTCGAATTACAGCACAGGCAAACAGTCTGGGCAGGTGAGGCACTTGCTTGGTCCAGAATTTAATCGATCTGTTCTTAACTTCTGGTACTTGAGAAGGCAGAAAAGAAAACGGATTAAAATGTTCAAAGTGGCTTCACGAGGAGCACATGAGATCGGCCTCAGTCTGCAAACTCTGGCCTACAAAAGGCATGACCAGTAAAACTTGACCTCGAACAAGGGTACCGATCAGATCAGGTAAGGTAGAATGGTAATAAAAGAGGGGACATGAAAAGTGCATTTAGGAATACAGCTGCTCCTTTTTCCCAAACCAGAGAAAATTGCAGGAAGACTTGAGAAGACAAGACAAGGAATACGAACTTCAACAGAACATCAGACTGAGGACTGAGGAGGGTGAGACACACGGCACGGGGGGCTCGTTAAACGGAAATTTATTAGGAAACGACTACAGCAGACTGCGCAATTCAGTACCACCAAATTGGTAAAAGGCATGACCAAAAAAATAACATGCAAGCTCTTGGACAAGAATTTTTTTACCTGACATTCCGGATTCCCAGCTGAATCCACCATCAGGCAAGGCAGCAAATAAGGGTGATGGACGCACAACAGGTGCAGAATTTATAGGATGCAGTTCACATGACATCACATAATTAGCAGTTCTCGCATTAATCTCTGATGATCGCCCTGGCTGCAATTATTCATGTATTGACTGCATCCCCCCCCCTCCCCCTTAGTCGCAGCAACTACCTCACCGGTGTTGATTAGTGGTGTGATAGTTAATCGGTCACCGGGGTTGCCAATGCTGGTACTGGAGGCGACGTTTGCCCGCGCTCACCCCGCGTAGTTAATGCCATTGACCAGGCAAACTCTTTGCGCTGAATATGGAGAGAGGAGTTAACCGTGCACGTTGCTAGACTCCGATCTGGAAAACCATGATTCGAACAGCTCGCGGTTCACGCTGTTGTCACATCAGTCGAGAATGTCAGCCTCGTCCAATTTGGAGGTGTAGCCAGGTCCGTCGAGTGGCCTGTGGCCCGAGAGCTGGTGTCATTCCTTCTCACTGCTGCCGCTTGTTCGAACATCCGCTTCCAGCAGAGTCTTCCTGTTCCTCCGACGTACTTGCGTGGCCCATAATTCCAAAAGAACTGGCAAATGACTCCAGGCATTTGCTGTTGCAGCAATAGATATTCCGGCCTCATTATATGACGTCTGTGCCATATCCAAATCTATGAGGTGTGATAAGATGGCTAGTAACTTCCGATGGGTTTTTGACTTAGAGAGAAACTTGTCAAGATTTGGATTCTTTGCTATTTGATCTCTCGTTTCGTCTGCGCATACGCTTGTTAGGAACGTTGTGCGAATAACCATTCGCTCTGGGCGTCCGTCGAAGGTCTTTCCTTCTAGTTCACTATCCCTTTGTCTCAACACGCCGAGATATCGCTCTTATTCAACTGCGTTTCTGGCTTATTGGGCAGTTGCCGCTGACGCGCAGGGCTGACGGGGTACATGTCGCTTTTCCGAACGCTTTGGCTTTCAGGCAATCACGATCTTTGCGACAAACAAGTGCATCGAAGAATGGCAACCGATCGTTTTCTTCCTCTCTCTTAAATCTTGCGTTCAAAAGATGACATTTGAATGCTTTTTGAATGTCAGTGATTGATCCCGTTCGATGACGACGAGGGTGTCACCCGCATACCTATCCCAGTATTTCAGCCCGTGGTGTCAGAAGACCAGTAATTAATCGCGGTTGAACAGCCTCAGCTGCGCGTCCAGAAATCGGTGAGCTCATTGGCGTACTTTTCATCTACTATCAGATTGTTTAGTCGAACGTGAAACACATCTTGAGACAGAACAGTGGGAGTTGGCGAATAAAGCCTGTTAGTGGTTACTTTTGTCCCATCGTATTTGCCTTGCGGGGATGATTAGATGGTTTCGACCGCTAGATTCTGGGGAATAGAAGAACGGGTGGAAGGGATATAAAAGAACAAATGGGGTCACTTAGCAGGAGACTTACCCCTTCGACTTTCTGCAAGAATTGTGCTGACAACCTTACTGTGATGCCTGAATCATTGATCAGAAATTTGAAGCGCCGAAACAGCCACTTTGCTGGTTGGAATACCGTTGAGTGATACAATGTGTCGGAGGGAAACGTCTTCGTTGTGCGTCTTTGGAAGGCCATATAATCGACAGTATTGCACCTGAGTTCTCCATTACCATCAATGTCGCGATAATTCCAAATTGCCTTTCATAGGGGACATACAACTGACTGCCTTCCAACAAGCTTTTGACTTCTTGAAGGTAGTCTGTTTTGCCCAATAGGATAGTTGAACACCCCTTGTCCATTGGCGCGATAACGAGGTCTCTGTTAACCTCGAGTTCCCTTAGTGCATTGCGTGCGGTATTGTCAGCCGCAGGGAGGGATGAGCTTCATCGTTTCGTTTGTCGCTTCCGTCTGACTGATAACTGACCACATTGCTACAGTCATACTGGCAGGTTTGACACTAGCTGTTTTTGATGAGGTTTCAAGTCGTAATACCCACACTTGTACCTCCGTCAGCTCCTCTGACGACAGCCTATGTAACAGTTCGTTGTCTTCAGGTGACGATTAACCAGATATCTTTTTGGCGCTTGTTCTCCAATGCTGCGTCGCTTATCGCTCCGTGTTTGCTGTCTAATTCAGACATCCGCTGATGAAAAAGACTTGTCCCGTTCTCACCCACAAAGTCGCGGCATCTGATTTGTATAGGAAACTACACGACTTCTGCAGAAAAGATTACAAGTGGCGTCACAACAGAAAAAGGCAGCACACAAATACAGTAAACTTAGTTCGCATTGGTTAAGAATTGAAAATGTTCTAGGAAACATGCAGGGACCTACTCTAAACGGCCCTTTAGACCTTGGAAATTGAGATCTTCCACGGAATAACTAACGACTCTTTCAGCATCATATTTTGACACTGACTGAACAGAAAAGAAGTGGTTGGATGCCATCTCTAAGCAAGCCATAGTTAAAGGGGTAGGCTTACAGTTGCCAGGTGAATTAAATACACTTCAGAGGGAAAAGCAATTCACCTGCCTATAAACAGTGGGACCAGAGAGATTATGATTTTGTTTAGCATAGCGTCCAACAGAGCGGTATCAAAAGCTAAAAGAAACTCACAAAAGTTGAATGCATGCGCAATTCTGACTCTCACTAGTGCTTTCATAGGCAAACTTGCAATCTGTGTAATGACAATCGAAGTTTATCAATTTACACCTTACATTTTGACACGAGGCAGACACGGAAAAGCGCCTCGAGAAATAATTATTCAGAGACCCTTGGGAGGACCAATGAACACGCAATCATAAGAAAGGACTAGATGAGAAAAAAAAATTGAATTTCTTGGAACCGATAACTCTGACAGAAATCATTCAGTCAGGATTAAGAGGAAGGTAGGTTAAGGCAGGTAAACGACTACAGACGTTTCTTTCCTTGACAGTGGATCTTTCGGCCTCATGGTCTGGCGCCCGATTGCTGCCCGCGATCTGTGTGCACCTCCAACGCCGAGTGGTGTAAGGAGGCGGCTGATGGCTTCCGAGCCGTTCTTTACGTACGGGAGTGCTCGCCAAAATTTAGTGTCGGCTGAGGCTTTTCTCTAGTCGCGTTTACGCACGCAGTGGTTGACGAATTTGTGCGGGTACCCACTCGCTTTAAGCACCCGCCGAATATGCTGTGGTTCAACAATCTTGTCTTCCGGTTCACTGTAATGCGTTTCAACACGCCGGTATAGCGCCCTTACGAAACTGCGTTCGTGGATGATTGGGTGGTTGCTGTTGAGGCTCAGTATTGCGTCGTATTATTGGCTTTCCTAAAGACATCCCGTATGTGAAGAACGGCTCGGATGCCATCAGCCGCCTCCTTACACCACTCGGCGTTGGAGTTGCACACAGATCGCGGGCAACAATCGGGCGCCAGGCCATGAGGCCGAACCATCCACTGTCAATGCAGGAAACGTCTGAAGTCGTTTACCGAACCTGGTGCGGTTGCGGACAAAGCAACTACGTCGGACTAACTGAGAGACTACTCCGGACGCGAATGGCCGAGGATGCGGCAAAAGTGAGGAGGAATGATGCTAACTCCCGGAGGGAGGCTCATTCGACAGTACTCGACCACGCCTTTAAGCTTGATGTGGTCGAAACCCTCGCAAGGGATGACAACCGCGTGACTCGTGAGCTGTTTGAGTCATGGTTCTCCGACCCGCATTCAACTAGCGGACGCAATGACCTTCCGCTTCCATATTCTGCTCTGCAATTTTGCCTAGGCAAAATTATTAGCCACGCCGGTAGGGTGCGGATGACCAGCAGTCACGGTGGCAGCGAGCAAAATAGCCGAGTAACCGTCACGCCAAGAACCGACAACGGTGATGAAATCGGGACGATTAACGACTCGGATACTGACCAACAAGTAATCATCGCATCAGCTACGACCCTCCGGCGATGAATGGGAGTACTGCCAAGTGGAGTAGGCGTGTGGTTGCCTGGTAACCGCGCCCTATAAATGCTGCGCACTTTGTGACCCTAGCACCCTTTTCTGCAACTGTATCTGATGATGGGTTCGAGTGGGAATCCGAAACTTCAGGCCAACAAACTCCTTGTTCCAGCGATCGCTTCTTCTTCTGAACTGCTTCCTAGAACTCGCGTGTTTGTTTCTAGCAGCACTACTTCATGTTATTGAACAACCGAAGCCTAGGACATAGTTCTTGCAACCACTTAAAGGATTCAGACGGAAAAAAACAGGTCAAATCTATCAAGACGAGTTTCTTGAGGACATCAGAGAACATCATCGCATCTAAAAGGTACAGATACATTAGGCTCAGGAGTGGATACCAAGATTTGAAAAACAATTGAGATTACTATGTTCTAAAGGATGCAGAAACACGAAAATGCTCCCAGAAGCAACCTTATGCAAAGCACATTTACTCTCGGGCTACGTGGGTACTGTTGCTAACTTTTCCAGAAGTTTTGCCGGCGCCTACGAAGGAGGCTAAGGTAGTCATTTCTAACCTGAACTTCGTCACCCAAACACCAGGCTAACAATACCTGAGATCGGAACGCAATATAGTTTTGCGAGTCCTATTAATGTATACCTGTTTTCACATGGAGTGGTCCTGGGCAAGCAAGGGCTATATTATGAAGCTGAGGTCGGAAGTGAGTGTCAAAATAAACAAAACTTTTGCGGTCCTGAGACCTCAAAATAATTAACTCGGCGCGACCAAACCCAACGCATGCCAGAGTATGATACTCATAAGGCAGAAAAGCTGGTTTTTTGAATATGACGTGAGAAACTCAGAGACTTATCGTCGTTGGCAGCTGAATAGTGAATCTGGATCACAGCAAGGATTACGTTTACAAGGCTATTTAACTTTGTGGCTTCCATGGAACATCAATAACACCAGTATGATCTTCGGAGTGAAAAATTAGTCCTTATCATATAGTGGGGCGATTTTCACTTACAAAAACGGCGACTACGCAACCTTGTCTGCATAAATAATACTTACGCGGTGTCATAAAGCTACTGAAGTTGGGGGCACTATCAACTTCAACACCGAAATTCGACCGTGTTGCCTGAATACGCGCCAAGACTGTATTGTTGGGCCCTTTTTATGACCGCAAGAACACCTGACCATTCACCGACGGTACCCACATGGATGCTCAGTAAATCAAAACACTTATTATTATTAATTCTAGGATAAGTTGTCGATCGGTAGTTGATGGATATGCTGAAATGGTAAGCAGTTTCGCGGGCTTCCTTGTGAAGGTGGCTGTCAGCCCCCAAGATGTTTACTGCTGTGAGAAAAGACGGAGGCCTATTGTTGGCCTCGAGGCTGTGCATACGGGCCACGCAACGTCAGAGAAATTGACTTTAATTGTTACTGGGATTAGCCTGGTCACTGACATAGATGTAAATATGTCGCACCGAAATCCTCCAGATTCCCACTCAGATTTGCCAATCAGGACTGCAATCTTCGTACTTATCCGCCTGTGGTTGGGTTGTACTGGCTGATGACCGCAAATTATTCCTTCCTGACCATTCCAGTCTTCGTTAGTAAAACCTCTCGATTACTGACTGTTAGTTACCATGCAACCGCCTGCGAGGGGTAATGACCACAGTGCCAAAGCAAAGCGGATTTATCCGCATTTCGTCTTGCCACCAGGACAGATCGGTGAACGTCGCTCCCACACGTAAATCTTTTGAATTTAAGCGACGTTGTTCCCATTCGCCCTCAGTTCTGTTGACAACCCACAAAAATCACAGCGACTATTTCAGCGTCATCCCTTCGGGCAGACAACAGCATTTCCAACCGCTCTGGCAGAAGGGGTCAGGGCAGTTTTAGATTTGCTGACTAGTTTTTTGTTTAAAAAAAGTAAATTATGCACACTGATCCCTCCAACAGGGTCGACCAAACTGCTTGGGCCCGTTGTGAGCGCTTTAAGGAGCATCTAGATTACGTCATAAAGTTCACCCTATCGCCCTTCGCTCCGCCCGGCCGGCGTGGGCTTTCTGAGACCCATACACTTCTGTCCGTCGGCCAGTTGAGTAGACAGAGGTAGAGGGGGTAAAACGGACTGGGAAGACCGAGGTCGGAGTTTGCGCGTGCTCTCCACGCGTGCGGACGAGCGCGGGCGTGTGTGCGTAACACACACGCACGCACTGTATTGTTCGTCATCGGCTGGCGGCCGACCAGGCTGTGACCAATGTCCCAGATTATGGACGCCAGGACTTCGTACTTTTGCTGCCAAATGCGAACATGAACGGCGAACTGCGGTAGCGACCGCCTCAGCACCAGTGCGCTCTGCGAGCCACCGCCGCCACCACCGCCGTACCCGCGTGAACCAATCGAGGCTGAATTTGGCTCGTGCCTAAATCCTGGTCAACCAACCGGAGCGCGCCCGGCAATGTACTATATCGGTTACCGCTGTGGCCTCGAGAGCGAACGAGAGCTAGCTTTTTCTCTCCAAGGCCGCGCAGGCTCTGGGTGCAGTGCTGTAGTAAGAGGCAGGATTACCTTGAAGACAGGCGCGGTGTGTGTGCAGGCCAGTAATAGGAAGGTAGGTGATAGATAACTATTTTTAGGTCGGCGCTGCCTGCGCGGGCGCGCACATGCAGTTGTGAGTGTACCGACAGTAAAAAAAGGAGAGAAGCCTACTTGCGACTGCCCTCATCGAGCGGGTGCAAAATGACAAGACATGGAGAACGAGAGAACGCACATCGGGGGGGGGGGGTAGAGGAACAGATGAGAGAACTTCCTCATATTGCGTCGCTTATGTGCTACTTGCTGCTTAAGGTCACACGATAGGGACGTTTACTGATCTCTCTCGATTTCGGGCGGAATATGGGCGATTCGATTTAACCATAGAGCTCTCATAGGTACTAATATTGCGGTAGGTAATTGATGATCGGTAAGTGCTGCCGATACAAAACAGAGGCGCTTGGATGAACATTTCCGACTTATCTGCCGTCATCGACCAGCTGCTTCTCACACCAAGCCGGGAAAACCTGTGATTTGGGACCAGGTCAGTTCGTTACAGGTAGGATGCGTGGCTACGGCTTCATTGGCAGTGTTTAACAAAAGTACCTGATTACCAACTGAACCGCATTCAAATGTCACATCTTCGAGGCCTGAGTTTAGGCATGCTGGCCAATTTCGATAAATAAACCAAAAATGATCATTTCGGTCACGTTTTAACCTCAGTCCTGCAGTTCGCTAGAACTACCCGACTAGTTGCTGTTTAGTTAGTGCGATGAGGGCGGTTAGAGGTTCTTTACTGTTGCCACCTCATTTTTGTACGTCGCTGGGACATCTTCATTTACCACATGTTAAGAACGCAGCCTTTCAATCCAGAGTCCCTCCTTGATCTGCTCTGGACCGCCAGATTTGTAAATTAGCGCTTACCTCAGCACGCGCCATGACGAATGGTGTCATCTGGGTCAACTCCCATGTGGTAATCGAGAGACTGCTACCTATTCTAAACTGTCAGATGTTTTCTAGCATTAATTTTGCCTGGGATGAAAGACAGATATTAACGGTTGTTTAAAAAGTGCCCTTCAGCATTTGTGGTCCAGGACTCCAGCTTATTGGAGGGATAAATTCACGCTAATCTTGACATTTTCTGCATCACGAGGTGCCTCGACTACTGCGTGCCCCTTCCCCTCCCCCTGATGGCAGTCGAGTTGGCGGCACGAGGTAACTTGCGCGATTTGTCGCCTGGGGCATCATTAGGCGGTTGGTTGATTGTCTGGTGTGCGTATAGGCACTTTTGACTTGCACTAACTAGGTGGTCGTTTGGTAATGTCTCCCACCCCCATTTTTGACAAAGGCGGAGGCACAGACAGTCCATTTTACAGATGCCTTGTAGGGAAAAGTGGTGTCTAAGAGCTATTACTTGTTTGAAATGCGCCTGCGCGTTTGATGTCTTTCGGACCAGACTACAGTGGATGCACTGATGAGGCGGCGTGTTGTAGCATGTTCTGTGTACAAGCTTTGAAGAGCAGCTGGAACATATGCGAACAATGGCATTTCTAATGTGCTTGTAGTGGGGAGACGACCGAGGTCCTAAGTGCGGCCTTCCTACAACGCAGAAATACGCCATAACTGGAGAATACTCGCTGCTTGGAGAAACCCACAGGCGACATTTGCAACAATCAAAGTTGTTTATGCACTCTAGTAGTCGCGATCACGACTATGTCCCATCTAGCAGTAGTGAAGATTCTATTCTGTGCAGAATGACAGTGACGCCTAGTGATAAACACTGTCATACGATTACGATTGCTGACGTGGGATTAGAAAGATCAGGACGTTTTTTAGTCGTTGGGCATACGAGAGGACGTCAACAAAAGTCGTTAACACACGCGTGGGCATCAGCGATTGGCTAGCAGTACTCATGCGTCCGTAATGTATTCCACAGAGGCAGTGATGAGTTTAATCCCGCCCTGCCTGGGCGTGACTGTCCATCGGAGGCAAAAGACTAACGCATGAACGAACGCCTGCAAGCCGTCACTGCTACCTTCTCGTCAATATTTTCAGCCATGGTCTTCTGTCAGACTCACCAGGTCAATGGGAAAACTACCTGAGAAAATGAATAGGATGGATGGGTGAGGGGTATATAAGCTGAACTGCAAGGCACGTCTTATCGCCGGAATACGAAGAACAAGCAAATTTTAAAATGCCTTTAAGCACGGTTAAGTTGGCCAAGCAAATCAGGTATAGTCCAAGATGCCGACATGAGTCTGGAATTCCTTTCTAAAGCTCAGTCTTAGGTTGCTTCCAGAGGGCGATTACTAGACTTTGGTCAGGACCAGTTTGTTTTCAGACCCATTCTCAGCACCAGTGACACAAGACTCTTTGTGTAAAAGGGTATCCCACGGTTTGAAAGTGAACCCGAGTGTCCAGTAACGGATCGATTTAATAACATATTCCGTTTGTAGTCTGATGTCGACGGACGGAGGCGAGGTGCTGGCTCCCCGGAGGAAACACATACTGCGGGTTCCATAAGTTAGTAAAAAGCCAAATAAGAGCACCTTCGGTGGAACATGAGTTGGGAATTGTTGCTCTTGTCAAAAAGTCCCTGTGTTTGGTGCTACTTTCCCTTCATTTTTGTTTGGGCGATAAAACGACGACTGTAACTACTTGGACTTGAAACGGTAAATGTGATAGCAGCACACACTACCGATCTGATCAATTCGTGAAGGCGCCACGCTTGAACCAGGCTTGCGCGGCTCCTACACAGAAAACGCCATTCGTATTGCCGCATGCTGGGAATACAGGTTCAGGTAGGCGGCGGCTCCAGATGGTTTAGACGGAATTCTACTGGCTGGACGATTAAATCGAAGTTGAAGTTTTTTTCCATGTGGGATTTTGATTGTACGCGGTTTCCCATTCCCGGATGCTGACGAGTACGCTGATGAGAGCACCGTTTTCCCCTCAAACGAGCCACGCAGTGGATGGGCTGGATCAACACGGGGGATAGGTCGGACTCTGGCAGACGTTATCGGAAATACACACCCATTACAAATGCCCACATTCAGGGTGCGGTGGCAGTCCAGTTGCCGACTCATGTCGCACCAATTTG
>CACRXP010000551.1:418629-433972 GCA_902702965.1 Spirometra erinaceieuropaei
CCGACGTGCACTAGCCGAACCATGGCTGGCGTAGCATTAAGGCTCCAGGGGTTAGCAATACCACCGTTTCTATCACAGCGGTGTTACTGATACCTCTGATCGACGTAGGGTTGCAATTGTTCTGACTGGTCATACGAAAGTTTCACTTATGTGCTGGGAACCAGTATTCCCAGGATTGAACTCGTGTGACGTCGTGTTGTTGTCACTGTCACGGTCGTTGCCGTATAAGTTCCAACGCCGGATAATGTTGACAGGTGAAGGGCGGCACTCTGGGATGATGGTCAGGCGGTTCCCGGGGAGTGATATTCTTGTAATTGAGGGCGTTTGTAATGCCCGAATTGGACGCGTGATCAGTTGTAAGGAGAGTCCTTAACCAATACTCAATAGGATACCCCTGTGTGAACAATCAAGGTCTTGCCAATTTGACTGAGTTTGTTCGCTTAGTCGTTACGATAATCTACGCTCGGTACCCCGGGCGGCATCTAATTATCTGGCACTTAATTGATGACCACTATTCTAAACCAGATCATCGAATGCTTGTCTGTGCACTAACTGTTTAGCCACTTGGTAGACAGGGTTCTTCAGCACACGTAATTGGCCACTTGACCGTATTTCGTACATTGCGCATCTTGATTAGGCTGATGATATGGCGTCGCCTGAGAGTTCCTTAGCACAAACGATGTACGATGCGCTCTAGACAAGCTTGGAGGCAGTTGATGTGGACGTCAGAATCAACTCCTGAAAGAAAAAAACAGTTCGACTGGGTTTTAGCGGCCGGAGATCCCCGTGCGGTTATGGTAGCCGGTGAAACTGTTGGTTTGGTCAACCTCTCCTGATACCGAAGGTCGAAGTGCCTATCCAACGGGTATGGGAAAGACAAAATTGACCATTGGATCAGCTGTGTGTGCATTGCCTTCGTTCGACCTCATCGAAGCCTCCAGGATCGACGTGAAGTCGGCCAGAAAAACAAGCTCCGAATATAAGAGACTTCTCTTGAGAAAACCCTTCTACATGGATGTGAATCGTGGCTCGGGTTCAGAAGACCTCCATCACCTAGATGCGCATGATCGAGGTTATTTGCTCCATCCTCACATTTCGTTGCGGTGCGCGTCTCCAAAAGACGTTTATTTAGTCGCTCGTGAGCTGAAGCCATCAACTCCACCCGCCTCACTCATCAACTGAGATGTCTCGGTCATTTGATGCGCCAGTCAAAAGGCGAAATCATTCAGGACGTCATCCCCCTTTCAACCCAGTCATGGTTAGCTGGTGACGTCGTGAAGGTGGTGACGGCGTGACGGCGTGCTGGTTCACGTAATAAAAGCATTCTGTGTGCATATTTGGTTCGGCGGTCTTCGGTCTGCGAGGCTGGCGTGCCAGCTGGCTGACATTTCTCGAAGTTCTGCACCATCCGACTGCAATAGAAGAGCAGTCTTCGTGATGCAGTGAACCGAAAACACGGAGAAACCTGAATTAATCTCGATGAGTTCGTTGTAGGCAAGTAAAGAAGTCCATAATCACAGCCAACACATCATAGACCGAAATGGCAGGACTTGAATGGCCGGGACGAGGTTGTAGCGGTTAAGGTATAAGATATGACCATAACCTGCAGGAGTGGACCTGCTTAGCACGAGGGGCTAGAGGATATTAGAATGAGGCATTTACTTTGTGCATAATTCCGAGATTCTGTACTTAGCAACGGTGACACTGTCGAGGTGAGGGTACGTGCCGGCAGTGGCAAGTCATGCTTAAGAGAGTGAGAGAGGCTCTGACGGCGGCTGATTTTGGGGGTTTTTGTGATCAAGTTCATGGGTCTTGTCCACGCGAAATGCGGCACGTGAGATATGGGCCGTTTTGACTGTCTAGACGTCTGTGCCTCAGTGTTGCGGTCAATTACGACAGTAGGTCAGCTGGTGGAGTCAGAACGTCTCAGAGCGTTCTCAGAGAAGCCAGATGACCTCGAGGTGATAGGGCGTTGGAAAATTAATTGGGTGGTCAACTATAGGGATTGTGCTTGAGATGTGAATGCAAGTGGTGATAAGGATGGCTTACGCAGGCACCCTCTTACAGAGACGAAGAAGTGCGTATCATCAGCTGTATTCTTGCATTCAATCCATATAATGATTCAGCGATAAGGGTAGGACGGTATAACTGGCTATGGGGAAGAACGCATTGACTGGACCGACATAAACCTTTGTCTGTGCGTGTTGAGGTGCAACTGATCTCTACCTCCCCCTACTGATCAGTCAGTCCTCGGCCGGATGCGTCTGACAGCTGAAGCGTCGTCTACCTTCAGTGATGTTTCATGGAGTCGCAGATCATAGTTGGGGCCGACGTGCTATGACCACTTCGTGTGGCCTTGCACTTGACGTAGTCCTCGTCTGGTTGAACTGACCACCTTTCTCTGAAAGCTCCGTGCACCCATATGAGAGCTCAGAGAATGAAGAATTATGATCTTTCTTAGTTGCTGGATGGAACGTACTAATTCAGCTTTGGTTTCACATTCGTTTCACCCCGGCATATCGTCGGTCCCTGATTCTATTATAGGTCAGTCAATCGCGCTCCTCCGAGAGGCTGTTGGTTCTGCATAAAGCCCCGAGTCATTGGGGCTGGGCCATGGTAACACCCAACTGATGATGACAAATACAACACTACTTATGAAAGCCAAGTCGAATAAACCACCCGCCCGTCGTGAGGCTTAGCTAAATTTATGCCTACTAGGAAAGGTTGAGGAGAGCCGCAGTGAATGGAGGTGAGCGAGAGGCCCTGGGGCTGATCAAGCACAGTCAATGGAGACGTTGGTAGTAACACAAGCAGCGATTGCTTGTCAGACAAGGCTGGCAATGCTTCTTCATCTATGTTAAAAAAACTCAGCAGTCTACCGGCTTGTTTACAATCTGTCGTGTACAGGGATGACCCGAAAACCCCTTGATATTGTATCGCGCGCCCGGTTGAATGTTGAATATTGTGGTTGTTCTCGTTGGCTCTGTGTATGAAATCGAACCTTTCAATAGCATGGGCCTCAGGATGCCCAGGAGAGCGATAATATTATAGTTCAATGGTAATCTAATAACCCTGCTGAGCATTGCTTTGCCGGAGAGTGAGTATGTGGACCTGCTGGTGAAGGGGTCACTTCCTGTAGTTCCTCGATTCCATGGAAAACGGCTCCATTCACTCACCCGGTGCACCAGTTCAAAATTCAAGATTTGTGCCAGACAATGGCGTTGAAGACCTATTGGTTTGCGGCTAACATCTGCCACGTCGTAATGCCGTTATAGCTTGTGGCCGTTTTGCAGGTGATTCATGTTTGCTATCTGAGTCTACCCAGGCATCAGGCCTACTCACGAGACCCGAGAGCCTGCTTATTTCACTCAGAGCCCTGGTCAAGAACCGTTTCATTATCCGTCAGCTGGGGAGGCACTGGGTTGCACACAGCGTACTAACAGGCGGCATCTGTTTTCCCGGAGTTCATGTTTTTCCGAACACTATCGTCTGAATAAAGGAGGCGCAGACCCGTGCACATGGAAAACGGTAATTGTCACTGTTGTCGACATGTTAGCTGACAAATGCCTTGTAGGGCATGCATAGACCGGAATGCATCATCTCTGACCCCGGACATTTTGCACCTATAGCAATTGTAGGGTCTCTCATGGTAAAGCTGACCAGTGGGCCTTCCTCTCACCACCACTGAAATAAGACCTCGAAAGTACAGGGTTCTTGTGAACGGCGGAGATCCACAATCTATACTGGGGTGGTAAGGCACATTTTTGAAAATAGTCATCCAGAGGCGACTGAAAGTACGAATATTTAAATGCTCATTGCTGGAACGTTGGAAAGGCTGAAATGAAAGTTATAAGAGAAAGTGGGTATTTCATGCTGTCCTTTGCTAGGTGGATTAAGTTCTTTATTTAGCAGCCGTTTAGCGGATCCGAAAACACTAGTTTTGTAGGAGGCCCGCAGCTGCTCTGACAGCTAATGCGGGCTGAGTATTACCTCGTGTCACCTCCCACGTACCGCACCGCATTCCTCTCCTGTGTACATGCTAAACAGCCCAGTGAAGTGCCTTAGAAACGGGACACGTCCACACCTTAATGTCTGACGATGCCAAAATTCTTGCAAGAGGCGACAACCGCGTGTATCGCGAGCTGCCTGAGCCACGGTTCTCCGGTCCGCATTCGTCTAACAGGCACAGTGACCTTCCACCCTCCAATATTCTGTGCTGCGATCTTGCCTGAGCAGAATGATTAGTCATGCAGGGAGGGCCCCGATGACCAACAGTTCCGGCAACAGTGGGTCAAACGGCCGAGTAATCGTCACGTCAAGAATTAGCAGTGTTGACGGAATCACGGTCATTAGCAACTTGGGTATGGATCGACAAGCAATCATCGCAATCATGCTAATTATTGTAGGCATGCGCTGGCTGGGCCATTGGGTCCTATAAATACTGCGTTTCTTGGGCCTCCATCACCCTTTTCTGCAACAGTCTGTGCTGACGGCCTCTAGTGAAAATCCGAAACGTCAGGCCAATAAAATTTTTGTTCCAGGGACTGCATCTTCTTCTCCTAAAAACGCCTATTGCAACTGTAGAGGGTTCGTCCAGACACGCAGCAGAAAAACGAACCCATAGCTGGGGGGTAAGTGCCTTTTTCCGGCGTTAGCGCACACACAGCAGAGGGAGGTTCAGATTTGTTCGGCGACCAACCAATTCTCAGCCAAGGGATGCCGTCGCATTCGGTGGCAGAGTTCTGAAGGAAAAGCGGTGGATGGTTTGCCGCTTCCTGTAGTCAGAAGAGAAAACTTGATTTGCCCCAAACTACCGGCATTAGTTGGTGAGGGTAGCGGCAACTGACTGTCATTCTCCCTTACTCCCTCCCTTCCCCGAAACTCACAGTCCCATTTACGACTTCTAACCCTGTGAGGTAGACGTGCTTGTGCAAAGAAGTCGTCGGTAGTGAGACCCTCTTTCACTCAGTCAAAACAACTGAGAGCGTAAAGGAAGCCGCTGTTCCCGCTACGATTACTATAACCACCTCAGTTTGGCACGACTGCGACTTGGCAGACGAAGAGCAGACACACCTTGACGTTACTTGACCACAAGGACTAGTGCCGCAGAGCCGAGTACACGTACAACAAAGCAGAGAGAGTGCAGACGAAAACAATACGTCGACAACAGCTTGGAGCAGAGGCACGACGGTTGCGAATTCGAGGGTGGTCTTTGACCTTCAGAAAGGCATGCACTAGAGGCATGCTTGCGAGCGAATAATGCGTGGTTGCCTCATGACGCGCGAGCTGCCAAACAGATTCCTCGCTGGGCTCCTCTCTTTGGGGACAAAAGCAACCCTGGTCATTTACGAGGCGGATGAGACGAGTGCGGATAATTCGAACGTTTGACATATTCGCACAGAATCGTACACTGCCTGTATGTGCTTGCGTATATCTGCGCAATTCCAGGTGTGCGACGCGTAGACGGGGGCCTTAACGCCACGTCAGCCACTGCGCCCAATCTCATTCACCGACCAACTGGACTTGGGGGGAGGGGGTTCGACCCAAGCCGGACCCAATGTCTTACTTCCCAGTGGAAGGAATCAATTGTGCCTCAAAAGTACTACGACGCGTGGCTGGAGGGTGTGTTTACTGGGGCTATTTTATGGGGTTCCGTAATCATATCTGACCCATTTGGCTTCCGTTTTACGTTTGAGGTTAGGATTAGGGAAACGGCTAATGGTTTCCGATTTTCGGGTTACGGTTAGGGTTTGAGCGTACGATTATGTTTCAATATTACGGTTAGGCTTTTCAGTTACGGATATGTCTAAGGGCTACGGTTACGTTTACGATTTCGGTTAGGGTTAGGGTTGCCGTTAAGGTTAACGGATAACGTTTAGGGTTGAGGTTAGGGTTAGGGTTAAGGTCGCCGTCCGCTTCCCATTCCTAGCTACCAACTGCGATATAGCCATGCAGCCTACCTAAGGACTTAGGGTCAGGCGTCAATGGTTCCTCCTAAGGTGTCCTTTATGGTGCTCTCATTTACTTGCCACCCAAGACCCCCTGTCTGAAGCCTGCTGCATGTTGGGTTGATTGCCAACGCGTCTGTACCACGCGCTAACGAACTGGTTGGCTTCGTTAGTCATCCACTGTGCCCATGCCCATCTCCAGTCGTCTTGACCTTGTTCTGCCATCGGATCACGATGAATCGGAGGAGGGAGAGAGGAAGTGATGTCGGAGCCATGAAAATCCACGTCTCTACACAACAGTTTTCACCGAGCTCGGCATTTGGGACAGTGGTCGAACTGTCGTATGGGGTATCCAGGGATTTCTAACCACTTGATAGACTGGTGGTCACACCGAGCGCCTATCTGCAATATATAGCCGCTCTGGTCTGATCTTCACGGAAGTTGAGTCTATTCCCGTGGCTCCACAAACTCTTGGTTGCCGCACAGGCACGCTTAGCCAGCAACTTGGACTGGCGAGCGAAACCATGTGAAACTAGCCCATTTTTTTCTCCAGCCCTGCAGACGTTTGTGTGTAACGCCCAGCATGGCTGTGAACGGGAATCGGTCGAATTGTGGGACTCGCAAAGGGAGGGGCTTGTATGTCAGGCCAGTCATATAATCTTCGGTCATCCTGGCCTGGCTCTGTCATTGGGTCACGGTGATTGTGGGAAAAGAGTGAGGTTGACGCAATGAGAGTCTTTCTCACTATAATTAAATTCCCTCCCAAGCAGCTGACGTCCCTACTTGCATGAATTAGTTAACATCGTGTTCGATGGCCCCTGATTGGGGGAGGGGGGGGGGGCGCTCAAGCGTCACACCTTACTCGGGAACAAACATCCTCTACTTGGACAATTGCAGGGGAAGAGTCCGGATCGTGTTGGTTGCTAAACTAGATTCTGTGTGGTCCTCGCGGTCAGCCACTGCACCCGATTCAACCTCTAGCCGACTTGGCTAGCTCTTGTCCAGGCTCATGATATGAGGGGAGGGTAGAGAAGACCAACCCTGAGTGGCCTGTTCTCAGTCCATCCCAAGTGGGCGAATTTGTACCAACACGACAGGTAAGTTCTAGATTGGACGATTACCAAAAAATGAGCTAATTCTGTTCCCGAAAATCAGAACTGGGTTGCAGTGATTCCTTGTTGATGTGGTATTTTGCAAAGTACCATGGTTACTATGTCCGAGTGGACCGAGTCTGAAACTCGCCGGTTGAGAGAGTAGCATGTGGCCAAGGCGGGAGACGGAGGCGAACTGTGCGACCAAAACCGGACGAGGATAGCCGCTGTGAATTTGTATGCCGAGCCTGGCTTGATTGTAGCAGTCGAGCCGGCCTCTCACTGACGTGACCATATCTACCTTCACGTCCTGAGATGGCCAATTACTTCTATTCCTACACTCGGATTAGTTCTTCGCTGTGAACTGATGGGCCACAGGGAAAGGGGGGAATTCAAAAACCGATTAAGTGAGCAAATAGCCCTTTGCAAATAGCCTTTTTTTATTTTCTTCATACCATTTCTTATGTTCATTTAGCACCATGTCATGTCTTTTCGAATTTTTTACTAGAAGAAAGGGTACCTCTTTGTTTTAGAAAAGTTTCTCAGTTAAACAGACAGAAGCTTTGCTATTTAAATGGATATATAACAGTCCTAAAAATCTCATAATTAGAATCTTTTTTTAAAACCGAAAAATAGTATAAATTCGAAGACGTGACTTACTACCAAATGAATACAAGAAAGGATATTTTGTTCATTTTTTCTACAAAACAGATGTTGATATTTATGAGGGCATCGAAAATCAATAGAACTAATGTGTGCCACTTAAGTCGTCATTTTTTTTTACAAAATACAGTTTTTTTATGCAACTGAAAATAAGTACATTCGAAAGCCAACATCCTGGCGTGTATGGAAAAGCACGGAATTTTGGTCAACAATTTATGAGATCGGTCAATGACTAGACATCGCACGGGAGTTAGAAAAGAGTATCTGATGTGGTAAACACAATGCGTGACATCGGAGATGCCTCCGATTAGTACGTTGGATGCAAGGCTCATGCAGGTGAGTACTGTCGGTGCGGAAAGGCGCAAACATACTGGACAGGGGGTTAACAGAAATCTTCAACGCCCTGACACGTACGTGGACGAGGAGTGTGACTGAACACCAGCCTACGTGCGCCTGGCCATACCGTGGAGACGGTTATCAGAGCGACATGGTCACGTCAACAACTGTACACATAACATCTTGTCACGTGACTGGTGAGCTTTTAATCACGCGCTGACCCCCCTCATCCCTTATAGGTATCAGATTAATGCCGCATACCCGATTTTCAGCCACGGTTCCAATGATTCCGGCATCTGTATTACACCTACGTGCTTACGCTAGTGCACAGCCTCGATGTTTACCTCTGTGACATGTCAAGAGGTGAACGGACCGGCTATCCGACAAACAAGTGTGAATTCCGTGGAGTTTGGACTGCAGCCGACCCCTGACTGAACACGAGGGATCAACGCTGACTGTGCAGCTATGTGTCAGAGTGACTGAGTCGAGCGACCGAGACTGGAGGGCAAACTGACTACATTGTTAGCGACCAGGGTCAGCCTTATTTTGCTGGCTTGTTGGTGTGATTTTGTAAATGCACCGTCTTCCATTTTAGTGAACGTGGATGGCGGACCACTAAGCACGCCATCCCATGCATACGGTTAAATAAACCAGAAGTTGGCGGAGAACAAAGGGAGCACAATCAAAGACGCCTCAAAGCGCTTGATTGCAGACGCCTTAATTAACATTTACTAGGATAAATCAAATATGACCCCAATATTCCAAAGCACTACAGTACATGCTTCGTCCCTGCGAAGGGGTGGAGGAAGGAGCTAGAAACCGAAGGAAAGATGGGTCTTGTAGAGGGCACAAAATGTTAGGCAAAACTTTCGGTAGGAAAACACCATCCTTTGATGTGTGAGTCAGAACTACTCAGACGGAAACGAGAAAATGCCAGGACAAACTACAAAATGACAAACTACCAACCAGAGATCATTTGTCGCCGGACGCAAACGACCCGTCGACCTCTCGATTATGTGCCAGATGTTCTGCTGATTGAGTAATGACAAAAAACTCCTGAGAATTGTAATAATTTCTCGTTATGTTCTTCGTTCTTACCAGTAAGGCGAGCCTATATTTTATTCCGACCGTCTGTTGTGTTGGAACTGCAAGACAGAGCACACGATGAGAAAGCAGGTCAGTGGTTCGATCTGGTCTGGCTACACGCGCTTTGGATGCGCTAATTTTGTCATTTCTCACAGTCTGTGTCAAGCAAACTTTCGGGGGATATAACTATGAAACTTTTGGTTCGACAGGTGGCCGTGTGCTAAATTCCAAGGGGTAACTATTATCAAGCCATAACTTTAGCCCTAACCATAGTCCTAACTCTAACCAAAACCCGAATACTAACCCTACCCTCCCCCCCTCACGTAATTCGGCGCAGTCACTCGTGCCATAGCGAAACTATTCACTGAACAGGTTTAAACTCATTAATATACCTCCGGGGATCTACTGACGCACTGCTGTGTTTCACTGAAAAACCAAGTGGAAACCCTACCTTTTTCGTGATAGGCGCTTACCGCTAAAAACTGAAGCATAAGAGGAGAGGGCTGCTTAAGGGAAACTGAAGAGCATCTCCACCTGCAGCAAACTGAACACTTCCTGTGGGGGCCTGTGCACAGAACAGTTAAACTGACGTCAGTATGAGATTATTGAGTTCCACCTTTTTGCCGGCCTAGGTGACCAATTAAGAGTAACGGTGACTCGCAAAAATGAATACCGGTGGCGATGAAAATGGCTGGTGCGTGTGTTTAGGAGCAAGAGAAGGAGAGAGAGAGAGAGAGAAAGAGAAGTGAATTGTTGCGCAAGGCACGTGAGTTATAGCGTCAGTATGGCAGATAAATTGTTGTCGGATTGTCGGCCACTCACTCCGGTCACCGACCAGTATTTTCCGATGGCCGGAAAGCCGCTTCGAAGAACGCAGCCGGTCAGACGTCAGGCCGACTCCGGACAGACAAAGGCAACTCGGGTTGGCGGTAAAATTGCCGCCGGCAGAAAAGTCAGCAGTCGCTACCACCCTCCTCTCCTGAGGCTCGCAGAATGCGGGCTGGCAACGGCGTGGGTCTGGATGCGCCAAAACCTGCGATTCTAACGAGCATGCGCCCCGTTGTCTGCACAGAGCGAGGCTGCCAAGTGAGCAGCAGCAGCATATAGGCATCCAGGCCGGCGGGTAGCTACTTATGACCGTCAAAATGCTGGCCTTGGTAATTACCATTTGGAAAATGGGCTGATCCAGTGAACTTGGGCCAGAGTACAGCAATTTTCCGAGAATTCCTGCCTATGCATTCCCATCTGTAATGTCGAGGGCAGCCCACGTGGTCTGCTGGGAGTACAACCGTTGTTCATTTTGCCACGAAAGCTCTGTCAAACAAAGACTGGACTGTTACATGCAACGAAATGATCGAACGAGTCAGTAGGGTGCAGTTTGTCAACAGTTCCACGATTATGTCCATCAACGGACGTCCAAATAAGGACTGCAACTACCACTTAGATATATTACAGGATTGCGAGGATGGCTTTTCTGCGGTCATTAAGCATCAGTGTGGACGAGAGTGCAAATTACGTTGGAGCTCAAAATAACTGAAGGATGGCGAAATGATGTACAACAAACCCAATCTCAAATTCTTTCCTTATTTTGCGCCGCATTTTTTTAAAAAAAACTGGCTTTGGTCACGTTCGGTAAGCCATCGGGCTGGACTGCTGGTAGTCCTTATTATCGAGAAGTAATGATTGCTGGTACGACAGGAAAATAGGGACTCCTCTCCTCTCCTCCGCAACAGAAGTGGGCTTCTGCGAAATTTCAGGAATGGTAAATGGTCCTGTGTCATAACCCAGCATTCTTGTACAACCTACATTATATCCACTTTGGTGGAGACGGTCCTCACTCATACCCTCCCCGAAACTTCTAGTAAATATATTAAATCCGGGCAATTCGCTTATTTGGAAATTGTACTTACCCGTATATCCAGGGTTGTCAGTTATTCAACCATCTGCACAGGCGACCCATTTCTTCACACGATGCGTAGTCGCAGTGGCTCCAGGTCAAACGGTTTATCAGTCGAACTCCGCACCGTCTGCACTGATCTATCCAGGTTTATATTTATCAGTGTATTATTCCCAGTGAGACTTCAAATGATGGTGAAATTTTGTCATTTTAAGGGGTGAGGGAGGGGTCTGTGGGCAGTTCAGCATTACTAAACTCCACGTGGTTTGTTGTGAAGAAGCCACTTATACTGGACTAGTTAATGTGCCGAACGTTGCCAGTGGAATGCGGCAATGGAAGCAGAAACAACAGTTGCAACAGCAACAAGAGAGCTCAACAGACACAAGCGTTCACTTCGGGAGCCAGGAGGCAGGGGAAATTAAGCATCAGCGTTCCTCGTTGGTCACTGGAGTATGGATTCTGCATTACAGGTGACCTAGCCCTAAATTTCGGAGGGGTACAGAGTTAAGGTTAGGGCTAAGGTTATGTGCTCGGGCTAGGATAGTTGGGGTCAGGACTAAAGTCCTTATACGGGAATGGGGACCCCCATGGAATTCAACGCAAGGTCAAGCGTGGTACTGGTGGCGGATCGACATTCCCGTGCCCAAATGAAGTATTTTCCCCAAGTCGGAGTGACTTTAAAAAGGATACATCGACTACTCAGACAATTCGGGGTAGGTGTGACCTCCAGATCAAAAACGACAATCAGCCATAGCATGATGCAGCCTAAAAATCTTATGTCCTACCGGGAGAATTCTGCTTAGTCTACAGAACTAACTCTCGAAACAGGGCTTAGAAGTGTTTTGGGGATAGACGAAGAAGGCTGTGGACCCAAATATATAGACATGGACTTGTGACAAGGAGCAGAGACCCAGACTCCCAGGCTGGCACACGTAATGCAAAGAAAGGATGTCGTTTTGATTTCCATTACACGAAACTATTCGGCCGAGGCGCTATACCAACCTAACGGTCCATGCTGGTGGTCCGGCTCTGGAAGGTAGAATTGATCAGTCTTCATGTCAGCCTCCCTCTGACCAACCACACCTTGTTTCAGGGGTCAGATCCAGCGGGTCGAGTTTGGAAAGTTGCAAATACCACAACCGTCATGGCGAATACAAATGGTCCTGATTAGAAAGGAGGTGGATGGGTTGGTTCCAAGCAAAAGCAGTGAAATAGGTAGGAGCAACTATCAGTCAGCCCTAAAAAACCACCAGCTTTACATAGACGCCTTTACCATACGCCGGTGAAATTAATAAGCAACCCAGTCAGCCATTTATTGACGGCACATCGAGGTTAGTGCGCTGAATGTAAACTCGATTGGCAACAGCTGGAACAGCAGTCAAGGAAATTGCACAATAAGTATGGCGACCTACCCCAGTTCTCCAACGAAAAGCAGTGGCTTTCTTTGCATTCTCGGTCTTTGAAAAAGGGCTGTAGAAAGAAATCTTTCGCAACGACCTCTCAAAAAAGCAATAATAAAAACCATTATATAGACCATTAATTTACAAGCCTTGATGAAATGGAAAGCATACACTGATCTATCAGAAAACGATCAGGTCAGCACAACAGCCTTTCTGAGAGCCACAACACAACTGAACTTCTGGTTTTACCGAATAGCCACAGCATTATTTTGTCCATTTGTCTTGCCGGGGATTTATGATGCTCAGGGTAAACCTCTGCTGCATTACCACACCAGTGACAGAAGAGGAAACCAGTCATGTTGTGGTTGGACGGTACACATAAAACACCACGATTCCACTGAGAAACACGAAGGGATCTAGTCGGGGGAACGAAGTCAGTCGTACTATACGAGATTCGGCATCCCCAGGAAGAGGGTGAAGAGGATTACGAGCAGTGTAACATCCACAGAGAACTACCGCCTATGAATACGTCCTCCAGAGCGCAAGGCGATGCTGATATTTGGCAACACCACGCTATGTCTATCGAGGTTGCCATGCAAAAACGCGCAGTACTAACATTTGCCTTCGATGGAAAGTCTTTCGCAAAGCTTACGCTGAACTAGACCAATACAGAATCCCAGAAGAAGCCTGGGGGTAGGAAAAGTCGGACACGCATCGATCAGCACGAGATGTGTGTTTTGACCGATTACCAACCGGCTGCCACAGGGATCTCTATGGTTGGTAAAAGGAAACAGAATCCTTAAAGGGAGATCCCTGCAGGGAACGCGAGACTGAAATATATGTGATTGCGAATTTTGGACAAGGGCTGAAAAGGGATTAGAATCGAATGAGAACCCTCAAAAGACGCCGGCCAGCTGGGAACAATTGTATTGGTAAACCACATGGCGTGCTGCAGTTGCTGTCGTCCTAATCGCCCCCCCCCCCCGCAGGGAGGCGCACCACAGGCCCCTGGGCAATATCAAACAACCGAAACCGAATCCAGACTTCCTTTCCATAACCGCAGTCAATAACTCAGCCAACAGAAACTGAAATAAACAACGGGCCATGGCGACTCGACGGGCCCTGAGACTCAAATGTGGGATACATCTAATGCGACAGTTGATGAAACGGACTCAGGTCGCGCCATTCCAACTAGCGCATAACCGACTACGAATACTCCACTTCAAAACATGTCGTCCCTGTTCGAGGTCCACCCAAGCTCCAACTGCTCGCAGAAAACAATCTCCTGTACAGATAACAGCAGCGGCCGAATATTGCCGGCATTGACGGATAAAATTAGCGCGCTCGGACGCAGCTATGACAGTTATTTCACAGAGCGCGTTTTCGATTTCACCCAGGCTAAAGTTAAAAATACTGTAAGACTGGACAGTTTTGGGTTTTCTGTTTGTCCGGATGGTTGCCGAAGGCCACTGTGAGGAAGCAGACACCCATGTTGTTTACTGGCGCGTGGGGCGGTTGGGGGTGGCACAGACTGAATGTCGTTGCCGTGTAAACAGCCACAGATGTCTTTAGTATTCTGTCGTTACTACCGCTGCTGCCGTCGCTGGTGTGCCGTCCACCCCTGGAACTGACCGCTCTGGCCGGCAGCTGTACTCCCTACACCCGATTAATGGTACAGGCAGCCGCATGAGGAGCGTCATATGCAGACGACTTGTCATATGGTCAGTTTCGAAGACAAATGACTCTTTGCTGTCTGGCCATACTGACCCCAGCATTAGTACAGACAGAAATGTGAGACAGACAGAGATGCTTGCTCAGCCAGAGGGCGTGGCGAGGAGAGAAACTGCACTTTCTGCACAAAAGGCCAGGCGAAAAGAGCAAGTTCACTGACTGGTTGTCTGTCACATGAGAAACTTGACTGTTTACGACCGTCGGTCGGGAATTCTCTCAGTCATATAGTGTTCCCAGACTGTGCTTTCTCTCACGACGATCTCTTCGCCTTATTTGCCGCGCGTGGAAGGCGTGCACACGGCAGAGTGTTAACCTGATTTCTCCGTCCTCAGAATGTACTGCGGGAGGCACTTAGACGTTTAAAAACCATCCTCAATTATTTAAACGTATACACAGACCCTTTGGGTGCTTGATATTACATTAAGTTTAATGACTTTCTTCAAAGATGGATAACCGGCAAGAAACAGCAGGGTCTAGCTTCGAAGTCGATTTCTTAAGAATAAACTAGTCTTCTGGTTGTGTTCTGTCGGCTCTAGAAAACTCCATCGAAGTCCTTTGCTCAATGTCCCGAGCGCTGGGTAAAATTGTAAAAATCACTTCTGGAACACATTAGTTTTGCCGTGCTCTCTCCTCATCGTCCATCCATGTGCTATTGTAGGATCAGATCGTTTCAGGACTTAACGACCACCGACGCGTCATGCCCGTTTTACCAGCTGGTGTGCTGAATTACAATGGACATGCCAAGTACCTGTCCGTTTCATTCTCTACCCACACCGGCAAGCAAAAGCTCCGACCCTTCGAACACCTTTTAATGCGACCAGAATGCAAAACGACTTTTCTAACCGGACACTTCTAAGTGGTTTCTTATCCGAAAAAACGGCCCCTGCAAGATTACTTCAGCGTTCCCTTTATCCATGCACCAGAAGACAATGGAACAGTGGAACAGTCCAGTGGGTGATCATCTGCGCCATAGCCTTCAGCAGCAGCCCATGAAATGCGCAAAAAAGTGAGCCGTTATAAATGTCCAGACCGTAATGTATTTTGATGCCAAAGATCAACCCCTACAAGTCTCTGTCAGAGGCATCCCCATTGATAGAGTTTAATTATTTTATTGAAGTGGCTATTGATCGAACTTTTTAAAAAAGTCGATCGCATGATAGATTTCTATCTGCGCATTTTTCGCAATCTGGC
>CACRXP010000552.1:0-12819 GCA_902702965.1 Spirometra erinaceieuropaei
CACATGTCTGTCTCACATTGACCGTTGACTCTGCAGTCACACCGTTTGTTCGTGACTTTCCCCGACGCGGGACAAGTAATGTTTAAGCTTGCTTGACTGTGTGTGGGCATGCGTGGGTGATTACAGTGGTATTACCTGCCCGCCTTTATTTTTTCCAATTCAAACACTCTTCTAGGGCTCCCATCTCCTGCTTCTTACGCTTTACTGCTTTCTCGTTTACGTTTCGAATTTCGGCCCTGATCCTATCGGTAACTCCATCCTCATTACTCTCTGACAGGCCTAATTTTCATCTTCACTTTCCATTTCTCTTTCGTAGCCTGAAGTAACATGCCTACCCTTTCGCCACTCCAGTTTCTCCTATTTCTGTGTCTACCACCGATGTCGCTGGTTGGTAACTCTGGCCTTCTCAGGTCTGCGAAGTCGTTCCACAGTCATACATATACTACCAGACACAAGGGAACCTAAACAGAAATTTTTCAGTGTTAGGGGGCGCTCACCGATCGTTCATACGGAACTCACTCGTTCCGTTGTGCCTTAAGGGCTCTCTCTCGAGCCCAACCAGCAGCCGCACAGCGGCGCATGATATATAGGCAGAATGATATTACCGACAAAGACAAGGGAGACTGGAATGGCCATTTCTGGCCTAGAAATTTTTCAGTCCAGTTAAACGGTATTCCTGTTTAGAGCTAGAGACTAGACGGAATGCAAGACTACGGTCAAGTGTCAAGTGTGCGTAACCGTATCGCTTCTGCTGGCGTCAACCGACTTTGTAATGTTAGGTTTGTTAAACCTGCACACAGTCGTTCTCCCTCTTTTACAGAGAAGTATGCCACTTTAAGTAGCGTTATCATCAGATATTCGTCAAGGTTGAATTGGGTAGTCTCATACCACAGGCAACGTACTCGATATTTTTACACATTAGCCTTTTTATGCATTGCGCGTCTTTGTACAGGTGCCGTAGACTAGGCAAGATGTTACCTACAACACACATGACAGGTCTTGCACTCAGCTCAGCTGCGCCAGCACCATTGCCTAGATGATAGTTTCGGTCATTTTGAATGACTTAATTCTTGTTTCTGTGATTGAAATGCTGAAGTTCATATCTGCTCAAGATCCGGTTACCTGTTACATTTAGGACATGTGGGCTCAAACACGACATTTCGGCCGTCGGGAACGACGGTGGTGGCATGGCGGGTTCAGGGATGGTGAATTGCGCGTGATTAGATTAAAGTGCTAGTGGACTTTCGAGGTATTTACCTCACTCTATCCTCCCTTACCCTTCTGGACCCGGTGTCCTGACAAAGTCAGGAAGACCGGGGGGAGAGCGCAATAACTGACAAGGTTAAGCAGCCCGTTTACGTGTGCCCCACATACCCGGTCCGCGCGCAAATTACCGGCTTTTTAAAGAAATAAGAGGGCCTGGGCCCTAAAAGAGCGAGAATGCCATGGAGACAATATTAAGAAGGAACCATTACAGCCTGACTTCTCGTCCAGAAGGGCCGAGTGATCCCGTTATCTAGCAGCATTTCAAGCCACGGCTTTAAGGACATCGTGATAGTTGAAAAACGCGTTGATTGCCGTTGTGGGCGGAGCTCACAGAGTCGACCTTACTTTCTTTTCCTTCTCCCAAACACCAGTCCACTGTCTATCGCTCTTTCTTGATCTTGCTCAGTTCCTTCACTTTTGGCTGTCGTGGCTGCTTTATAGTGTCCGTCGATTTTCTGTAGGCCACTGACCACAATTATTTAACTGAAGCAATTTTTCACGTTTTATTTCCGAGAGAATCCCTTCCAAGTTGGATTAAAAAGACTGCCTAAAGAACATATTGTTGTTACTGTGTTGCGGCTTCTCAATAGAGTTTGATGCACCTCGCACACGTAAAGCTAATCTTTACACTCTTCGCTCTAGGTGCTCGCCTACTCCATTCAGAAGTCTGACATGGATCTCCGACGCCTCATGTACGAAAACATAGTTCTTTCTGGTGGATCGACTTTATTTAAAGGTACGTCTCGAAGAAGTTAAGTAGTCGCCTGCTTTTTTGGCACTTCTAAGTATACTCGCTCTTAACTTTTGAGGAAAAATCTCCATTTAGTCGGAAACTGGCCGAAATTCATCGACCAAAACTCACATTTGATGATAAATGACTCTCGTTTAAATGAAAAGTCAAAAGAAGTATTATAAGTAATATTACGCCGCCTAAGCAATGGCATTTTTTAAAAAGAGTGAAACTATCGAGAGCGCGAAAATTAATATCAAATGAGCAAGACTTATTTCGTTGAAGTGCATTGGGTCTGTCCTTGCAAGCAATTAGGCAAATTAAACAGCGCAAATACAACACTTAAAAAAATCTTTGAGGATAGTTATCAGAGTAAATATCCCCCAAGAATTAGTGTACTATGTAGCATGGCAGCTAATCGGTCGCTTGAGGCCGGATTCTGTGTTTCCAAGCGGCATTATGAGAATCCGATATAATTTTCTGTTTTTGCATTCTTCGAGTCGTTGCCAACTAATGCGATGAGGATCTCGCCTAATTTGGCAGATAGGGACGTCACAGACATAAAAGCTTTCGTATGGTCTTACGTCGAGATGTCAGCCAGCAACTGAAACATTTGACTGTAGTTGGATGACGATAGAATATGTCGCACCACCTGGTCTCTGCTTATGTGAAATACCTACTTATGTCTTTTGAGTAGGTTTAGTTTTAACACTCGCTCATTCCTCGCCACGCCTACCTCAAGGACAGACTCGGCTTGGGGTTAGGGGCTTGCGGGTTAGGGTTAGAGCTAGGATTGTCGTAAGGGTTGGAGGTTAGGGTTAGGGGATTAGGCTTAGGATTGGACTTTAGGCCTAGTTTTAGAGTCAGGAGTTATGCTTTAAGCATTGTTGACTTCAGTCGCGACAATCACGAAAGTTTGGGTTAGCGATACATTCTTCTCACCTTCTTCCGTGTGATTGGTCATTAGGGGCAGGGATCAGTCCGCCTAAATCAAACCAACGCCCTCGATTTTCACTCTTCCTGTCTGCTCACAACTGTCGATTTCCGGTATTTCAAATTTTTCAATCACACTTTCACGCCTATTTAAACAGGCTAATGGCATAAAGAGAATTTTTTACTTTCGCCCCCGGTTTTTTCTAATTATAACTTATTCGTTAGCGTTTTGTCTATTCTGATTTACGCGGTCAGAAAAGTTAAGTTTTAAGTTGGCGACGGTTGTTTTGATAATTTTCTCTCATTTAGATTAATGGCCCCTGCCAGAGAAACACACACAAATACGCAGATGTGGCCCATGTCAAATAACCTCGTTGATCGCCTGAATACAGGGCGGCATTGATTTCAGCCAAAATCATAAATTATTTCTTCGAAAATGGTGTTCAAACATGTTCTGCACGAGGAAAGGCTTTTTCCGGCACATGCTCAGTTAATATGTAAAATACACGACGTTCGGGGTGCCTCGAGCTGAGCACGTAGATTTCGGCTAGCATGTTTCATGAATTACGTCACCGACTGTACACGGGGGAGTGTGATGTGCAGAGTATTCAGAAAAAGGGCACGCCTTTTTGGACTAACGGTCGCTCCGACGGCTGCACACAGTCTTCATCTGACACTCAGTTTTCACTAGGGACTCCGCGAATCTTCACAATGCGAAACTGTCACACCGGTTAAGCACTTAGATAGATCTACTAAACTGGACGAGGGTAACCGGCGTGGGCCCTATCGAGTGAGACGGGAGATGGGAAAAGGGGTGAAGCCGACCCTGGAAATCGCCTTTCCTTGCCATAAGCGATCTGGCGATTTTTGACTGTCATGATGTCCTAAATGTCCCCGGTTCGAATGCGGCAAACTAACGGCCTCACTATTTTGTCTTCGAAACGTTATCCTGGACAACCAGAGGACAACCACCGTTAACGCTGAAGTAATACAAACCACTCCCCCTGACCATACATTCCTTTTTCGCAATGACTTGGTTGGGCACACGCGAATCTTTTGGAGGTCGGCCAGAAAACCTTTACCATGAGTCTCAACAAATGCAGTTCAGGTTCGCCGTATCCGCTAGTACCTTCAGGCCTTGACATGTACCCATTTGATCTGCTGCACACCTACACGAAAGCGATCGTTAAAGCCTTACTCATCAGTCGTACAAGATGCCTGCAGTGTGGTTTGCGAACGTTGGCAACGAAAACTGACTCATCACCGGTGCGGATGTTGGCGCGGGGCATACACCAGACGGGCGCTTTATACTGCACCAGTAATTGGGCCAAACCGCTTTATTCCCAGTTGGCTTGTCTGTGATTTGTCACTGGCGAGCGAGCAGGCAAGGCGAGCTGGGCGACTGTAACCTGTATCTCCTGCTTAACTTCGTCCTTATAACAAAAAGAGGCGCCCTTAATTAACCATGTATTCACTTAGGGCTGTGGATGATTTTAGTCTCCCTCGATGCTTATTGATTCTTCTACTGCAATGAAGCAGACTTTGCTGGAAAGATCGTCCATCGCAGAGTGCAGGCCCTGCGAAAGTTCCACCGTCGTTGCCGACGATGTCCACCGTTTGCTCCACAACAGGGTGAGAGCAGGGACGGTGACATGCGCGTGAGTTAGTTTATGGTGATAGTAGTTTTGTGCAGCATCCGCCGCAGTCTCTCCTTCCCCACCCTGGGCCTGGTGTCATGACAGAGTCAGGCAGACTGAAGGCGGCAGAAGGTGCAGGTAGCTGGTACGGCGAAAACCCGCGCTTAGGCATACTGCCGCACCGTTTGGTCCACAACTTACATTGACCAGAATTTTTTACGAAAAAAGGGGTGGCATGGACCTGCATTTGGGCCTGCCGCCACATCCCGAAATGTTGGCATTTCTTATCGGTGCGCATCCCAAATAACGCCGGCCGGACTCCGATCTACATCCTGTGTTGGTCCAGCGCATCTACCGCGTGGCCCGTTTTAGGGGCATGCAGGCCTCATGACAGTTGGAGCGTCGTGACCGACTGTGTCCACCGTGCGCTCCACAGCAAGGTGAGGGCAGGCACCGTGGTATAATCCATCTAGTGTTATCTTCCTTGGCGCATAGGCTACAGCTCACAAATGCTTTTTTGCGATAGGGGTGCTTTGACTTACAGCCTTTGACTTACAGCTTTGCCGTCATCTTGGTGGGTAAGACATTTTTCATGGGTAAGGAATTCCGAATGTCAATCTGGAAGTTTTTTGCTCATAAAAATCATATTCAGTGTAGCCTTTGCATGACCTGAAACTCTGTGACAATATAAATTGCCGTTTTAGCTTTTATTTTGCCCTAACTCGGTGATCTCGGTGGGAGTCAAACCCACAACAGCAAGGCGAACGCTCGAGTACAGTCAACGCTCTAGCCACCTGAGCTACGAGGCCCCACAGGGAGCCGTGAGTTTAATTACCTTTGGGTTAAGTTACCCGCCCAGCCTGCTGCGGCGTATAGAATCCACCAAATCGGATACAGTAAGCTGACTGCTCAAGCTGGATATCCTAAGTAGTCGATCTAAAGTCAATCAGACAACCATCAGGCCCAAAAAACTTATCAGCGTTTAATCCGGTTGCCTGACTACCGCACCACATTATATTTCTCTCCGTCTTACTCGTTTTATCGACAATTTCTATGTGGACACCGCTTAGGTTAGTAATTTAGAGCATGCAACCTGATCATCATCTTTAGCTTACGATTGAATTCTGAGCTTCGCCACAAAAGTTGATTAAAGTTACTGCTATCCTTCAGGTTTCGGCGCACGACTCGTCCTGGAAATGAAACGCCTGGCTCCGAAAGACGCTAAATTGCGCATCTCCGCACCTCACGAACGTCTCTATTCGACGTGGATTGGTGGCTCAATCCTTGCCTCTTTGGACACCTTCAAGCGCATGTGGGTCTCAAAACGCGAATACGAAACAGAAGGTGCACAAATATTGCATAGGAAGTTCCTGTGATAAACCCTAACTTCGACAGCACCACCACCACCGCCACCACCACACAGCACTTGACCACTTTCTGCTTGCTCGGTGCACCCTTTCTTATGTTTTCCGCTTGCGTTGCGCGGCCCCCTCCAAGCCAACCCCTGACTGGTTGTTCGTCCCTCTACAAGTCCTTTTGGTCATCCGTTTGCCTCCATCGGAAACGGGATTAAAGCCAGAGTTGGTATATTTTCCACACCAATTTCATTACTTCAGTATGTATTCTACCCTTCCATTGCATTTTCAATGCATCATGGTGAGGCTTAGGGTGTTTCGGAGAGGGCTGCCATCGAAAATAGTCGCCATTTGTCGGCAAACATTCCCCCGTCAACGCTTAACCTCCCAAAGAGGCCGTTAAATTTTACTTCCCAGCCCCCTTTCCTCTCAACGCTGTCTCCGACTATCACCGTTTTCTCTAAAAGAGATGGATTGAAGTGCGGTCGGCATTCGCCAGTCCTCCGACCCTTCTCATTGCCCTTCTCATACCTTTGTGTATTTTTCATGCAAACGAATAAATTATATTGGGGAATTCGCCACCGGAGTTCTCTTTCGAACTACTGTGCTCAATTAAGCCAAGTAAGGATCCTGTACTGACTGAGTACTTGCTGCAGACGTACGTTTTCATGGTTTCACGCGAACAAAGTAGGTTGTGGCTGCGTTACTTTGCTGTGACCCACGTGTTTTCCATGTCGCGAACTCTCATATACTAGTCAGACTTGTAACGACGTTTGTCATATCTGGTATGGCCGGCCTCAATAGCCTGGCCGATAGTACCCCGCGCGCGACGGTCGGGTACAGCAGGTTTGGAGAGCTCCATCCACTACCTTTTAGATCCATGAACTAGTTTCGTGTCTCGACGAAAAGCATCTACCCAGTCACTGTGTTGAACTTTTCGTTGTCTCGGCTCGATGGCATCGGATTGGGGATGGCAATAATGCCCATATACACTTTCGATAGCCTATGAGAATCTTGCGAGGAAAACGGACCAGGGTGGCGATATTGTGCATACTCCACGAGGCAGCCATTTGGTGCTGATATTTCTGAGTGTCCATTGTCAAAAGTTTACGGTGCACAAATATTGCCTGCCGGTGGCCTCGTCTTGGTTAGGAATAAGACTCGAAAATACGTCGGTCTTTGTAACGTTGATGGATAAATCGACTGATCTAATTACTCGGTTCATCTGCGATTGCTGTCGTAGGTCATCCCAGTTTGACACCTGCAGGACGATATCGTGGGCTTTCCTCCGCGAGGTCGACACCGTTGAAGTCGCGTGTGGTCCTCCGGAGGATCCAACCAGTAAAACAGTCAGGCAGAAAAGGCGATAGGAAGCATGTTTACCAAGTCCAAGAACAAACAGATCAACTGGGGGAAGTGGTTGTAGACTAGAATTCGCGCAGTGTTGGAGTGGTAATAGATCATGGTTATAACCAACTTTTTCACCGTCATTAATTCCACCAATCTCCACGGAGATTTATTAATACTTCGGTCGTCTGCTGCTGGCAGCCACGATAGCACTTACCAATGCGCCCCATCTTGGATATTTAGTAACCACATCTGCGTCCACGTCGAAATAAGGCTTGGTTAATTTTCGTGCTTGACTGGAATTCCTCTCACTTTGAAATTGCCAGAGAATGGTGTTGAGAAAACGTCTGCAGCAGTGACAATGCGACTTGTGTCGAGATGCCTCTTACACTTCGTCTTGTCTTCCTTCTTAGAGACAAACACAACGGTTGCTCGATCGCGGTTATGCGGATCGAACCCCGCACTCACACTTGTCTAATCGCTTCATGGGACGAGGGTGCCCGAATGCTGATAACATTTATAGACTTCAGCAAGAATGCGGTCCCCTCCGAGTCCCTTAGTGTTTCGCGGCCTTCTTACCGCATCTGTGATTTTCTCATGTGAAGGAGGATCACATGACGTTGCGAAGGCTGAAGAGGGATAAAACTACCGCAGGCGAAATAAGTGTTTACGGTTGATCGTCGAAGAGGGCGTCGGGAGTGTTTACGTCAGTGCTCGACCTTGGCCAAGTTGTCTGCAGTAAAGCCGCTAGTAACGCCGCGAACAGTCGTTCGACATAGGAGCATCTGGTGAAGTTAGCAGTTTTCGGGAGTCATCAACTTCAGAGGCTTGCTTCGTGAAGGTTGCCACTTTGGTCCAGTCGTTTTAACGATCTTTATCCGCGTTGGACGTTCTGCCGTGTTCGCGGAATGAATCATCATTAGGGGAGGAGGGGGGAGTCGAGGGCAGACAACCATAGGGTGTTTTGTGCTGGTCCAGTCACTGATGCACCGGGAATTGCGTAAACTGTCCCGCGAACTGAAGGCTTCAGTGATGATTATTGGTCACTGTTTCCTTAAATTTGGGTTGCAGAACGAGACCAGATTTCTACATTCAGAACCCCGACTGTCTTGGATTGGTAGGACCGATTTATATGACCCCCTAAACAGGATATGTGAATAGGAACACCCCGCCCAAGTAATAATTGTCGATCCGCGCATAATTCCGGAAGGGACAAAATATTCTCGTGCCCTAACCCCAACAAAAACCCTAATATAAAACTAAGCCGTTGCCCTAAACCTTAACTCTGCAGTTAACACTAGCCCCCATCTTTCTCGTAAACATGATCCTGAGTCGCTTGACCGTCAACTTTAAATCTAGCCTTAAACCTAGACCTTAACCTAATCCCAAGCCTAAACCTAACTCTAATTTCACTGGAAGTTGGCTTACAGCCGCCGGTATCGCAGGCGGTTCCTGTTCTGTCCTGCTTGAGGGGCCGTATAGGTAAGTCTTGCTTTGAATTTTCGTAATTTTTTCGAATTCCTAGTGTCCTTTTCGGGACTTTTTGGTATCGAATTGAGGGTAAACTTTTTAACATGTTGTCTGGGGACGAGAGTACGATCTAACCTGTGGACGTTGTTATTTCAATACCACCCTCCGATCTGTTATCGTGCAGCCAATCACGACACCGATACAAGTGAACATGCAGGTTCCAGCAATCAGTTGATAAAGAGTACATGCAAACGCCAGAACAAGGGCTTTATTCGCCTGACGCCTCGGATTCACACTGGGACCCATCATCAGACACAGTAACCTTATCTGGTTCTGTTTCTGATGGGGAATGTCAGGCAAATAAAGCTCTTGTTCCAGCAATCACATCTACTTCTTACCAACTTCAGGATGGTTGATTGAAGCAAAACCAATCTAGTTGACACGCGACGATCGTTAGAATTCCGGAACAGAAAAATTCACGCCTTATTCAACAAGATTTATGATGCGGATAGTTTGCATGTGTAGTCCAATGTCCCAGATCTATTAATGTTGCCTTCAAGCCGCGGAGTCTTATCCATGGACACTGCCCTATTTTCTGATTGACTGGAGTCTTCTGCGGAAATCCTTGAAAATAGGCGAACATTTCTTTGAATAATCTGCACCCCTCGTATACAAAGTGCAGGTAGTGGGAATTGAATGCTCGTACGGCAGGGTAGGTGCTCAACTAAGGGCCGCCATGCCACCGTAAATGCAGGAACTGTGGTTATATTTCACACTAACAAGTGTTGCAGCCTCATTCAAATAGCCCTTCCAAACAGCAAGCGTTGTCGGTGATTTTTTGCCAAGGTTTCACGATTTTTGGCCTCTTCTACGACTTCCGCGCCCGATTAACCATAATCTTGTTGAAATGCAAGACTACATGCCGCTCATCTTTGCAGGATCGATTAACCGGAAAATTTGGTGAATGGAACTAGTATCAGTAATTGGAGGCGGGGAAATTAGGAAACACGTGTCCTCAGTGTTAGTGCATTATTGCGTGGAGTACGGACTCCTTCCAGTAGTGCGAAGCTGCAGATTTTAGTAGTTTTGTGGTGTCGTAGCAAATATAGTCTACGCATATCTTATTTCCCGTGTTCGTTGCCTTTATTTGGTGTTGAATTCGAAACTTGAACTGAAACGTCAGGCACACAGAATATATGTTCCACCGACTAGATGTCTTCCTTAACTGTTTCCCGGAGCTCGTCATCCTGCATTTACCGGTATAAGGACATTTTATGGGACGATAAAGTAAAGGATAGGCCTCTGTCGAATGTAAGAGGTGCTATACTGTAGTGGCCAGAATTAATCAGGCCAGTCATACGAAGGCATTTCCCTTGCACATCTGAACCTCTCCTATTGAAGTCGAAAACGTAACTCAGCCAAACCCAGTCCAACAACTACAGTGAGGCCTGCCGGTAGATCTTCTTTCGCATGCGTTTATTCTGCACAGTCCGGTAAGAAAAGCAGATGACCTTATCGAGGCGGCTTAAGCCACAAAAAGAGCTAAGCCACTATGATCATCAGGTTCAGTTCAAAATGGGAAGTTGGACGCCAGTTTGGAGGATGCCGTGACAGTTCGACCATCGTAACCGACGTTGTCCACCGTGTGCTCCACAACAGGGGGAGAGCAGGAACGATCACTTGCGCGTGAATTAGTTTATAATGAGAATGGACCTGCACAGTATCTACCTCACTCCCTCCTTCTTTTCACCTGAGCCCGGTGTCAAGATAGTCGAGAAGACCGGAGGCGAGAGAGAGCGCAGGTGGCTGGCACGGCCGGATCCGTACCTAGGCGCACCACCACACCTCTGGTTCACAAAAAAATTTCGACTGGGATTTTAACCAACCAGAGCACAACGGGTCAGAAAGAAGACGATGACTGGGCACCCACGCACACGACCTGTATGCCCAGCGGGTGCGCAAGCGCATCTACCGGCAGGGGAACAGGGGCCAAGGAAATACCAGCGCACACCAGGCTGGGAGGACCATGGTTTGTTGATCATGATATAGCAGACGCAAACAAACCTTACGGCCTATAAGAGTGACACTCCGCCCTGTATCTAGCCTAGGCCATCAGCCTTAAAAGGCCGTGTAACCATTCATTGATCAACTGAGAGGCACTACCCATAGAACATACACTTCACATGCGTGGGAGTCGTGAGAAGGAGAGGCGTGGGAGTGGGAGTCCAGCCTGACACTCAGCCCACAAGTCCGCCACTCCACACAACTGGGCATACTGCGTGGACTGAATTGTGGCGTCAGTCCTCAATTTTCCAAGCTACGGCGCTTGACGCACCACGGTAGTTTCAAACTCAGTTCGCACATGAAACAAAGGATCCACATGGAGAAGGAGGCGACAAGCGCAATTTTCCACTTACGCGGAATGTGGCGATTGAGTGTTTGGGGTGGGTAATGCTGTTGTAGGATGCAGTAGCCGGTGGGGGAAGGTGTGATGATGTGGTGTGACCGGCGGTTGTCCACCGCGGGTTTTAATGAATGCAAACGCGACCTAACAGGTCGATTCGGTGAGTCAGTGTACGCGGGCAGTGTGGGCAATGTAGGCGGATGCGGCGAATGTATGTTGGTGCTCCAGGCACTGATTCGCCGGTCTCTGTGTAATGGATTCGCAAGTGACCGACCAGGCCGATGCGTGAGGTGAATGTACGGTTACAATGAGGGCAGATATGGACTGGGCCCCCATCACTGGTTATGAGGGTACTGGTGCTGATGGTAGCAGGTGATGGGACGTCGGACGTGGTCCAATCGGTGGGGGGGGGAGTGCGCGAGGTCGTGGTGTTGGTGTTGCTGGTCGCCTTGGTCAACGCAGGGGCTGGGGCTGTGCGGGTGATGTCGCGGATTGATGTCGACGAGGCAACGACAGTGTGATCGGGAGTGACGGGGTGGCTGTCGGCGCGGAGTTGGCGGCAGGGGTGAGAGTGGGAGAAGAAGTATATGCTTTCGGGTTGTTGGCGCATTTCGTCCGAAGGTGTCCTGCGAGACCGATTGGTGCTTGCAAAGTTCGCTGACACCGCGGGCATGTTGGGGTGGTAAAGTGTTGGCTTTGCGGGGCGGGGACAGTTTGGATTTGCGATCTTCGCGTTTGGCTTTGGCGGCAGTGGCACGGTTGGTTTCTTGGATCGCTGCTCCCGTCTTCACCATCTTCCATGTCAGTCTGTCCCGGGCGAAGTCTTCCCATTTGGCCGAGTTGATCAGGGAAGTCTTCATAGTCTCCTTATAGCGTCAGACTTAACCTTCTTGTCGACGGGAACTCCTAGCAGCATCTCCATAGATGAGTCGTTTGGGAATATGACACAGACTAAGACTCATGTGGGCGGATGCGTCAACAGAAACAAGTTTGACATGCAAAGAGTTCTCCCTAAGCTTTGCCATGTGCTCGCATGCGACCAGGATGACGGCGCATCCTTCTAGCCTCCCCCGGAGAGGATTCTGTATTCTGTACGGAGCTATTAAAGAAGAGGCTGGTAGGAGTTGGCTGTCAGACGAGGGAGGGCACGTCCGATGCCGAGAGTGCGGCGTCTGCGAATGTCAGACAGTGGGACAGTCGTCCTGCACCTTCAGCGAGGTTATGTCTGAGTCTGTCTCGAAGATGATCGGCCAGTTAGGACAGCCGGCGTTTGGTGGAGAACCAGACTGCAACCACTGCGCACGTACAAGTAGTCGCGACATGCCCTCGGAGTTGTACCGCTACAAGTGCTCCCTTTCCAGGCGGGGGATCGGGTGGCTACAAGCTCTTGTAAAAGCAGATTCCTGTATACTGGTCGCAATGCGACTGCCTGCAAGGGGTCTAGATTGAGCTGCGAGGGGAAACGGGGCGAGCATGTTTCGTGACACGATCAATGAACGTCCTATCCACGATAGACTATGATCGGAACATCCCCACAACACGCTGCATTGTTTAATCAACCAATGACACCAGAAATCGCCATGCAGTTTTTTTCCTCGCAGAAACGAAGTGTCGCCCCATACTGTTATGTAATTAGGTAGTACTTGCTTCTATTTAGCAGGCATTTTAAGCGTTTAA
>CACRXP010000552.1:13004-26508 GCA_902702965.1 Spirometra erinaceieuropaei
TTTGGAGTAAACAATTCCGTTCCCATCGCAAACACGTGATGGCCGATGTACATCGCTTGGCAGTTTGAAGTATAGACAGTCTGGGCTTGAGAATTCGAGCAAGGTCAAGTGTTACGAAACGTTTCTTAGAAGGTGCACCAAAACTGCGTCGTTAGAATTTTCAGAAATACTGAGTATACCGGAAATTGCATTTATTTGAGAAATACCAGCATTTCAGAATAAATAGGGGAATGCCAAGCATTGTTTTCTCCACAAAATGCATACATTTATTAGGGTCATTATCAGCTCTCTTTAAGCTTTCCAAGTTCTCTACTTCATGCTCTTTCGAGGTAAATACAGACAGAGGTTTTCTCGAGACTGAGAGCAATGAAGTGTTCATGATTCCTACAAACCAAGGTATCCAAAAAGAAGTGTAGAACATGGGAACATTGCTTTTAGGGTGTTTTATCGACGGTCATCCTATATACTTCCTAATCCAATAAATTCCCAGAAAGTTATCCAACGAGTTCAAATTGTAGTCTTCAACATGTTTATTCGTATGCTGCATCCCGAAACTCACAAATGTTTGATTTCCAAAGTAATTACATAAGCAAGTACATAGTGTTCAGGCATTGCCAGTGTAGAGCGAGTAGTTTTTTGATTTCACATAGAATTTTTTCAGTGCATTCAGACCAGCACTGGCCTTATGCATAGCCGCGTGTTTCACTGATTTTCATCCAATGTACACCCTAGTTGACAAGAAGCGCTGCTCTCCGGAAAGTTCACATCGTTTTCTAGGGTGCTTTTACTATGCACTCTTGTTGCTTTTCTTGAATGATTTGACAAAAATGGAACAAAATCTCCCGAATGCGCATTTTTGGGTTCTGGTGTGTACGGCACAGAACACAATGGGAGCTTCGGGAGACTGAGTAATGAGCCGAACCCTCCATAGCCATGCCAAGCGATAGCCCAGACCCAGAGAAGTATATGCCTGGACTACATACGCGGCCACTGGCAGTCAGTAATTGAGAGGGGTTCGGGAAAGGTCTGGGCCTCCATTAGCATTGCCTTGTGATGCCTAAGAAGCCAGAAATGGCTACGCTAATGTCCCTGTTTTTGCTGGCAACATATCTCTCTGATTAACTGCTGCCCCACATTGACCGCCTGTGTAGCCTCATTAACAGAGATTTAAAATAAAGAAATTTGACACTGGGGTTATTCATGTGACTAAGGAACTTCTTTCACTGCTCGGAGTTAGGCTGAAATTTGTACAGCAGCAATTTTACGCTGATATTAAAGTAAAGGGGGCACATTTTAGCTTCCAAGAGCATTTCAATGAAATCAGCACCGTGGAAATTTAGTAAGCGGACTGCCGTTAACTGACTGTTAGGATGAATTTTTGCAGCAACGCTTGCCTGCAAATAAGGAGGATCGCCACGAAAGTTACGTAATTTCGGATCTTGTAAAATCCACTCAGTTTTAGCTCTCTGTTACAGAACACAAAACCCTAAAGTGTCATATGATTAACGCCTTCCGTCAAGGCTGGAATGCAGTAAACAAAAAATCAGCCTGATCAGCTTTCATACAGAAGGTCAATCAGAGGCTTCTTGACAAGCGTACTTTCGCTCCTAATTTTGGAGGTCTTGCGTTCTTCATTTCGTGCTTCCGCAAAAAAAGAACTGGGAAAAAAATCACAGCAAAGCTGGTATTTACCTCCCGCTTAATTACCAGTGCGCCAGAACGAGCAACAGTTATGTTTTGGCAATGTGTGTGCTTCCTCTGGCAAATCCGCTTTGCGAAATGGTTTATTATAGACGATGTCGCTGAGTTCCGGAGGACAAGGTTTTTATTCCGATTATTTCAAGCCGTAAACATAATATCTCTCGCATTTGTCGTTTAAGCACAATTGCGAAATTTTCTCATAGCATGGCTTGCGGCCAGTTCTACTTCGGCTGACACTCGAGTAAGAAGACCCTCATGGCATGCCTCACATTTGCCTTTGGAAATGGCTGTTGTTGTAGGAAAGGCATACTATAGTTTGTTAGCATCCAAGTCCATAAAGTACCTGAGAAATTAAGTCATTTTTCTATGTGATCGTTTTCTATGTGTCGTTTAACTACTCACGCGCACTGTGGTTTTAGAATAAAATCTGAAAGTAAACTATCTGCGTTCTGAAAAGAGTGTTCCGAGCCTTGGCTTTCCAACACATCTGCAAGTGTCCATGAGAATAGACTTTTTGCCATTTCTAAGTAAGGATACTAATGACTCCAATTTGCTTACTCTTATTTGAATTTAATGGCATACTGGGTGGCTTCCTCTGCAGTTTAAAAAGCATTTGGAGGCGGTTTGGCACTATATTGCCGCGGTCATGCCATTGAGATGAACAGTTGCAAGAATACCGGCCAGTTAGGGCTACAGACTCTAAAAAAGACAACCGATGCCATGATATGAAGCATAACTAATTCATTGGAATCCATAACTGCCTCAAAAACAAGTGCGACGCCAGTTTCAAAGGAAACTGATTTCTTAGACGCTGCAAATCGGAGCATCCGTCGACCAAGTTAATGATTTAAATGTAAGTGACAGGTTTGCTTCCTGCACTAGACGTACTCTTTAGCAGAAAGTCGGGTGGTACCGTTCGCAGCAGCATCTGTCGAAAGAAAGCCTGGTCTGGACAATATATGCCTGTGGTCTGATACAAAAAGGCCAAAAAAATGTGTTCGACCGACAACATTGAGAAGGAATTTCCCTTACTCCATCATCGTATTGTTATTCTTTATGTCCTCGTTTATCTCCAGTGACGATTTTCCCTTTCAGATTGCAAAAAGAGGTCAACTTACTGATCTGCTTAGTATTTTACAAATTTCGACTTCTTTTAAGGTGTACTTGGATACGCGGAGGTGGCAAATATATACCAAGGAAATAAATTATGTATCGCGTATTAAATATAAACAGTGTTCTTTTGCCGAGAATACGATAGTAGCCAGTTCTTCTGTTATTGCATATGCCGCATTGAACAGGGCATTTATTTGCGCGAATTTTCGCGAGTTTCATGTTAACACTCAGCAAAAATACTGCAAAGCTCGAAGATGGGTCTTAACTAAATGGGATTTTGTGTGAAATCCCATCGGAATTCACGTGTTTAATCAGGATGATGAGCGTGGGCTGGTTAGATGGCCATAAAATCAAATTCTTGCTGAACACAACAAAGAATGTAAGAATACATAAAATGTAGTGCCAACCACTTAGTACAGAAAATAAGTTGAGCTAAAAAATCTAAACCTTCCCAATAACAAATAATTTTTATAACATTATTATTTTGCAAGGGGTTTCAAAAGCACCAGTTTGTGAATAAATTGCGAATTACAATCAACTATTTACCTGTTTATATTAGATACCGACCATAGTCAGCGAAAATAAGGAGTTTTCCAGAAAGGTGGTAACTGCCAATTTTCCGCTAATTAACCTTCCATTAGAAGACTTATGTTCTGAGACCTTTATGAGGCACACACAGAAAAACACAGCAGAGCTTCCAAGTCTCAGATAACTGAGATGGACGGAGGCGGAAATGGCTAACATTATTAGCCTAACACGCATGGCCGTCAGAAGGACTACAGGCTCTACAGGTGTCGCACACCCTCTACACATTGAACGTCCTATAGGATATTCATGGTCATTTACGAAATCTTGGTCGTCTTCTTGGGCTTCGAGAATAAGAGAGGACACGAGATCGGATAAATTGAGCAATTGAAAGATAATAAAAGAGAAGTAACGGGCATTTAACTTTAGAAAAAAGAGTCCAAGGTTTATGCGAGACAACTCCACTACACTTCAATTAATGCAGGCGAAGTAAGAAGGATTGCTAACCTTGGACTGTCTTTAGCCTATTTTTTTAACATTCAGATTAGGTGAGAATTTGTAAACAAACGGAGACAAACGGGTCTCCCATACAAACCTTGTAATGCACTCTAATGTCGAAGCAGTTTTTAGCATGCTAGAACAATGTTTTCTACAAAAAGCCTGTCCTTCGTTCACCACTGCCGTTTACGAGGGGCTGTTTGACTGGTACGGGAAACGTCGATGCTCTTTAGGAGTGCCCGCCAAAACGTCCCTAAAGACAGCTAAAACAAAGTTTTAAAGAAACATCCTTTGCACGGTGATAGTGAAAATATTTTGACCGCTGTTTCTGCCCAAGCTACTGGTTGTCTGCGACCTTCCTCTCCTCAAACCAAAAAACGTGGTCTGCCTTGGACATTCTGAAGCGGACTATCTGTGCACTGTGAACAGTCCATGAGTGTCATCGTATACAAGTAAAACTTACTATTTTGGCAAAAATTTACTGCGTAGATCACAACTGTTAAACCCTGGCCAGTCTGTTTAGCACTCATTAAAAAGACTTCAGTGACAACATTAAAATGATGGGTATAGCATTTACGAGATCATATCTTCTAACACCCAGGCGAAAATGGCATGTTACATAACAAAGACGTTTCGCTACTCATTAGTCGCTCTAACTGAACAAACACCGTGCCTGCAAAGTACCCTGCAACAGAACTACCACCACTTAAAAACAAGAAATGTCATTATCAGCAGGTTGGATTTATGGTAATGAAAAAGGCCTACAGAACGTTATAAAACTGCTCTGAAGGTATCCTGCATTTCCTTCACTGTCATATTTCTTGGAACAAGTGTGTTGCTGAAATTCAATATTTTTGCGAGTAGGCGATTAGTGGCTGCCTTCTGCCAAACCCTCACTGTATTTTTAGACCATAAGGCCCTGTCAGAATCCAGAGGCCATAAGACCTGTCGATTAGTACCGCGTAGTTACGCGAGTGTAATTTACCGTCATCCGTAGTGCTAAATTATGTAGTAGCAGAAGTTCACGGCATCCATAGGACAGCTTACTTCAGCAACTGCCTTGGTTAAATCCCGTTACGGGAATACAGTTGGAAAGGTTGCGAGGCAACATTTGGACCAGCATAATGGGAGGTGGGAGAGGGAAGGAGAGTGCAATATATCAAGGTGTAGGCGGCCTTTAATGAGGCTCAACTAATCAAAAGTTCATGTGTAAGGTCACGAAACCCCCCAGGAATGCCACTGTCACTGGCAAACTGCCAGCAGAGCGAACGAGTGCGGGGCAGGCGAATTCACAAAAGCTTTGGGAGTAACAGCATGAAGAGAGGGCTGCTACTCTTTTCATTTAGGGACTAAGAGTCGTTGCGCACATTTGAATAGCTATTTTTAATTGAGGTAGACGTAGGTTTGGTTATTATTTATGCTGCTCCCATTGATACCTTAAAGTGCCAGTTCGTCAGTAAATACTGGATACCGTCTGCCGTTGACGGTGTATAAATTGCGCTTCACTCTAACGGATGGTCAAAGTAGATGCGAAAGCCTGCATTGAAATCCCATCCTCCCCGGCCCATAAGAAAATTTTTGTATGAGAATTTGAACAACTCATAAAATGTACATTTTAACAGAGATGTTTTGTCTGCAGGTCCAAAATAATTCTCTGACGCATAGAATAACTTGCTAGCATATTTCTCTCTCTTGGCCGATTTGAAAACTCTCACTATATACTAAGCGAAGTGCTTTAAAATTGTCAAACGATAGAGCGTGCAATGGAAAATTAACAACTCGCAAGCTGGTTCACAAAATACTGAAAGATTTATAAGTGCGGATAATTTAGCAACGTTATCATGTGGAAATTATCCGGACCGAATTACAATATCTGTCTTCATTAGCTCATTGTGTTGCCTCAGTCTCGGTCCATATAACCGTTTGGGCATCTTTGCTGTTTACTCCGTGTCGATCGATACGACGTCCATGCGATCGGAGTTCAAGGTGCTCAGGAAGGCTACTGCCTTTGTGTTGAGAATCTAAAGTGAAATTGTCTTAAGGAAATACCGAACAAATGGTTAATAAGGACTTTATGATTTACCTGAAAGTTAGGACACATTATAAAATAATGATATTTAAAATCAGTAATGCAAAAGCCTCATTTTCATCATCGTTCAAACAGGACTTTATAGAGACCGCATGTTCAGTGTTTCGATGATATCAAAGCAAATCAGCACCCATAATTAGAGGTGCCTTGCCCCATCGTCGCCTTGAGCCATTTCGTCTAAGTTACACTGTGTAAGAGTGGATGCCACGTGAGTCTAGATAGTAGTTGCATCGGGCTTCCCAGAGGACGTTATGGGAGCCCAAATGCCCAATGAACGATTATTATCTCGAACACAATTTTCATGCGCCATCGAAGTAGAGGACATACAATGAACTTAAAATGATCCGACTATGAAGCAAAACTTCCAACCTAGATTTTTACATGCTGTTTTAAATATCTGAACCGAAAATAGTTTCGGGCATTATAACAGGTGCGTGAGTCATTGGAATTTTCAGGACAAAGATACTACTGCAAAAGAATGAGAAAGGACGAGAGCGGAACTAAGGTAACCTGCCAATGGACTTATGCATGTCAAGCAAGGCGAGTGTTCAGTAGATAATTGCCCAATCATAAGCCGTATAGTTGGTCATTACTTCGCTACTGGCAATTAAATCCGCCGACCAAGAAACGGGCATGAGAGGCAGCGGCACCATTTAGCAAATGACTAAAGGACTAAACGAGCAGAAGAGGCTAAATGCCGCAAACGAATCCCAAAAAAGGAAGACGCGATAAATGCAGCAAATACCAAACTATATGGGGAGTCATTAGTTCAAGTGGGGATTTCCAAATGCGATTTCGGGACATGTGAAGTGTTGAATTCTTTGCTAGTCCAAGAGACACGTATAAGCCAAAAAAACAAATTTCGGTGTATATACGGCCCTATCGATAGAATATAGGTAACAACGAAAAAACTCGCGACCCTCAACAATGGGTACCCTAGCTAAAGAATTCCTTTATCATTATTCGAACAAATCGAATTTCCTGCTCAAGGCCAGAATATGTACCTAGTTATTTAAATCAACGCTGATCATGCTTGAAAGAACGTTTCCAAAGGCGAAAGGGGAATGTCAACAGGGAGCCAAAGATGGATGTCCTGTCGCAGGGGGCGTGCAGAGTTCCAAACACTGACTAACAGGATCCAACACCGTCCGCCAATTCTCCACGCCGCATATAGTCGGGCTCTCGGGATCAACCTACGACGTTGAAGGGATACGGCTGCTCTGACCCTCAAATAAACAAATCTTTCTATCGCTTATTTTTTAAGAGACCGCACATCGTTCTAATATATATCATTCTAACGAGGCCGGTGCGAATTTTTTTGCCTGTACCTATTCCACTTAGAGGCCAACTCTCGCAAGATACGCGCTCTCACGAAACCAAAACAACATCACTTGGTTCCAGTTCCGTGGATTTTCTTAGCCATTTCGTTCTTTGTTTAAGCTTTAGAAGATATTCTCTTACCCAACGTCTCCAGAAAACTTCAGCGAGATAGTGTACCTGCTTCCGTCCGACGTGGTACCGTGCCGCCAAATCGTTACTGCAAGGCAGCACTGGACAGTCACATCTACAATAAGCTAATCGTGGTAGGCGGTTTCAAGTCGTTACTGTCCGATGTTAGTGAGACAAGCGGTCTTTTATTTAGTATACGTATAGCCTGCACTGGGAGGCTACTGAGCTGCTCGTCAGTTAGAGAATGCTCCTTACACAGAGCAAGAAGAATCTGCCATAGAGACCTGATTATGCGCTGCCGGATACCTCCTCGGTGGTTGGCAGCAGGTGGGTTAAAATGTCATTGTATCTCCATATTGAGTCGTTCATCCGAGACACTCCTTTGGTCCAAATTGTGTATGTGTTTTCGGAGTTCCGCTACTGTTCCAACCTTATTGGTTCCGTTGTCGCTGAAGATGCCAGTGGATCGTCCGCGTCTACCCACGAATATTATCGGGTACTGAATGAAAAAATTCGGGGTTAGGCTAGCGACTATTTCAAGATGAACCGCACTCGTCTGTAAGCAGTTAAAAACACAACCATAGCTTTTCTCAAAACATCGTCCGCGTTTGATCATCGACGGACAAAAATGGTCCACCCCAAAACACTTGAATGGATACCGACCGACTTCTGCGTCCAACTTGAAAAACGCATAGTCAATTTCATATTCCATATTGACCTACCTGTGTAAAACTCGGCGTCTTGGTGGGATTCGAACCTGCGAGAGTAAAGGGAAGACTTTAGTACAGCCAACGCTCTAACCACCTGAGCTACTAGGCCGCGCCGGACGACGCGAGTTTAGTCAGATATGGGGTCGTCGTCCGGCGGGGCCTCGTAGCTCAGGTGGTTAGAGCGTGCGCTGTACTAAAGCCTTCCCCTTACTGTTGTGTGTTCGAATCCCACCAAGGTGCCGACTTTTTCACAGTTAGGTCAGTATGCATTATTCAAAATCTGTCAAAACATATATGCATAACCAATTTGCCTAAACCATGGCATTGACTTAATACATGGACTTGGGCTGCTGTGCTCTTGAATTCTAAGCCTTCAGGTTGTCCCACTGGAGGTTTTACAAGTCAGGTGCTTTCAGATTGAAATAAAAATTATGAACAGCCCAACCAGCTGTGTACAAGCGCGAAAGTGCACGTACCTGGGAAGCAGTGTCTGCTGGGTGGATGTCCGGACTTACGTATCTCCTCTGAGAAGCCGCAGACAGATAATGTATAACTGTCCGTCGGTTGGCCACAAATGTGCAGAACCTGGTTGATTCATTGTGTATATAATAAAGGACTATCATAGAATCGGTCCAGAAGGTTATTTTTTGGAAGTAACTCTCGGTGCTTGACCGGATGAGATCAGCCACGCGCACAGCCAGTTACGGTTGCCAACTCTCAGCGTGATATAGAGACAACCTTGAGGGATGCAACACGTGCTTTTGAATATACGCGTGAACAATGTAAATTTTTGTGTCGTTAATGAAGCGAGCATATGCTACCGCACTGTATGCTACTTCCAACGTATCGCAGTACACGTTCAGCTCGAGTTGCATCGGTTTGCTGATACCTTTCGGCTTTAGAAGTCGGGCTAACCGAAAATGTTTTAGGCTCCGTAAATCAGAGATCCAGTTTTCCCAAAGAGAGCTTTCGATGCGGATAGTTGTTCATCCAAACTCAGTCCGTTTTTGCATACGAGTTGCAGTAAACACTTTACTGGTGTCACCCAGGGGAGACGACACCCAGAGAGTCATAAAACGAAGACAAATAAGACAGAATATCCCTACGAGTGAACGGTTTTGTCGGCATATTGAAGTTTGTCGTCAGAATATCGGAATGCGTATCCCACTGCAGCCCTAAAGTTCGTTCAGCAGGTTTGCGGTTGTCAACAATGTATCGCGTACCAGAAGAACGTTCGGTCGCATTGACGACTTAGAGCACACGTCGGCAATTAGGCGCCCAATTCCGCATATGAAAGCCACCGTGAGAGGGAAGCTTACAAACTTCGTCCACAAAATGTTTAGTGAAGTCAACATCACACAAGAAAATCAGATGATAATCAACATATATAGTCTAGTGGATCACTCTGAAAGCTGATGAAGTGTAGGATGAACTGAAAGCTTCAACAGTTTTTGTAACGCAAAAGTGACAGAAAAGGGTGAAAAAGTCAGTCTGAGTAGGTGAGATGCCCACTGAAACTCCACTGGCTGTCCTTCAGGCTCGCCACATTCCCGCCACAAAAATCTCGAAGCTGGTCGATTAATCGGGTCCAGTTTCATTCGCAGAAATATTTCCTCTATATCCCCTGCCACTGCAATTCGATAAAGCCGGAAGACCAACAACACACTTACTAACTTGGCGTTTAGGTCAGGTTCTTGGTATAGATTGTCATTCATAGACACGCCCTGACACTTGGTAGTACAGTCCAATACAACACAATCTTTTTTAGTTTTCGGGATTGATAACGGGGTGGTTGGTAAGTACCAGTGTCTCGGGACTGGAAACGATTTGCTGTCGCCAACACGCTTGATATGTCCCTCTTCCATGTACGAACGGAACGTTTCCTCGTATTTCCGAACTCATTTGAGCTCTCAACCGAACTTACTCTTATGATAAATTAGTGGTTTACGTGTCAACCCGACATTGTCCGGTAAATTCAGCACTCTGTCTCGCCAAAGGCGCGGCAGCTCGTAATGCCCTTTTTTAGTGGAACCGAGGATCCCGCAATAGCCAGTGCGCGTTTATCCTCTTATGTGTGACTTGCAGTCACTGTTGAAGTGTGCAACAACTCCGAATCATATAGCCTCTTAATATTGCGTGGCAATCGCTTTCTCGATTTACAATATAGTGACAGACAGTGTTATTTTTCTTCTGTCACATGAAGATCCAAGCAGCATTCAACCCAATAATGTTTTCACGGCGAACGGTTCCCTCTTCTCACCCGGACTCTGACCAAGTAACCAATGAGCTTCTGCCGTATGATTCCCAATGAGTATGCCAACCTCGCAATCAGTGAGCTCGTCGAACGGTATACCATTCAGGTATGGCCACAAAGTTGCTGTCCTTTACATCGACGGTTCTGCACGGAGGGGCAAGTCTTCGACCACTAAAGCTCTTTAAATCTCAACTGACTCGGTTCCATTCATGGGCAGCACTCCTAGACATTTGACTTCCGAGTTTCATTCGATAAAACCACTTAAGGTTTTGATTGTCAATGCTGTCGGCATTATGAGCACTCCCTTGTTGACGAGAAGCTCACGTTTAAGCAGAGGGACATCCTAGACACTGCTCAAAAGGGCGTAGGCTTTGACGTTTCCTGAGGAAGTCGCCAACTTGGCGGGAATAACTCCCGGTCGTGATGGTACACACGTAATTCCAGTCAGGGCGCAAGGCCCTACATCATATAATGTTCGTTGATTATTTTTCGATGACATAACATGCAAAAGCGTTCGATGCCGTTTTGCGCACCCGGACTGACCACAAAGTTTTCTGAAGCTATACACCTTGGCAAAAAGTCTATTATCAAGACACATGAAACACGCTTTGTGTTCCCTCATACAATTCCACCTATATGCGACACCTACTGAAAGTAAACTTGGGAAATTTACCACTTTATATGCTTGAGAACGTATGTAACATGGCCATCCATTGGGTCTGACACTTAAAGTGGCAAAATTGTTAGAGTTCTTCGGTTTTGTTTTTGAGCCGTGGCAATAAAGGGTTGTTGACCGCGTTTGGCATCCCCATCTTGAGATATTTCTCTGAAACGGCTTCTCGCTATCCTTGCTCAAGTACTTACGAATTCTGTGAGGTCTTCAAAATCTAGGTCCCTACCATTTATAGATATTTTGTCGCTCACTTTGACCCACTGGCTTTGCATAAAGAACTGCAGACAGCGTACTACCTGCTGCAGGACGCACAGCGACTGTGAGTAGGACCCATGGTTCAATTGCGTGAGTGCTAGTTCACAACCTTTTATTTTTCTGCACAAATCTGAAGGTGTCATTGCGGTCTAGTTAACTTAACGTGCCTGCCTGAAGACATCATCCAGAAGAGATCGAGCAACTACATGCGGTTGGCCAAATGAGCTGCTCAGTATTTCCCGTGCTCTTGAATAAGCCAGTGGTGAGGGAAACAAAAAACACTCTTCTATTGCAGCTCTCGCACCACCTCTGCAATAATGAGTCAAGTACAGGAGCCTCTGTCCAATATCTTCAACTTTGCTTTCCATTTACATTTGAAACTGACGTCTAAATTTCCAGTAATGCATCAGTTTACCGTCGAGGTTGAACAATTCAACCTTGGGTATTTTTAAACGGACAACTGCCAGACTCCTGACACTTGTTTTGGGCATATCAACATTTTTACGTTGGTAATGATCACTCTCTTCAAGATAAATTTCATTCAGTGTGCATTGCTTCAAATATCCCAAGACATGTGCAACTGAATCTACGTGTTGTTGGTTGGCATTGGACACCTCGTCGGTCTCTACTTCTATCCTAGCAAGCTTGGTTCTCCTATCGGCATCGAAAATAGCCCGTTGAAACCAAATAATTCCTCTTTCACTATTCTCATAAGTTGAATTTCTAGTTCAAGGTCGGAATGTAAACCCAGCCAATAAAAAGAACACTGATCATGCTTGAAAGAGGACTACAAAAGGCAAAAGGGGGGTCAAAAATGGAAGCACTTGCGCAGGGGGCGTGCAGAGTTCCAAACACTGACTAGCTGGATACAGCACGAAGCAAACACCATTAGAATTATGATGCTAGAAAAGTGAATGTGCCATTCCAAACTCTGGATATTTGATTTTAGAAATGGAAGAGGCTAGAGAAGGAATTATTATACCTGAGTCAAATTGTACACAACGAGGCGTTTGGAAAAGAGAGTACGTGAACACATACCGGCCTGGCTAGGCAAAGGTGAGAAGAAATCGATCTCGAGTTCTATTCTCGCACATCTTGTCGATACGAATCACCGAGTCGATGCCAAAGAAGCCTTTCAGATTGTCTACCGGACACCAGCAGGCTTCTCCAAAGGCCTACGCCAACGGGTGCTAGCTACAGCTGAGGCAGTGGCTATACGGCTAGCCAATCCAGTGCTATGCTGTCAGAAGACTCTGACACAGGCGCTCTGTCTTCCGTGGCCGACGCCGACCCCAACGTCGCCCCAACCTCCTGATGCCAGGGTGGGTGCACAAGGTACACGACGTACTCACAGCCTATGCCGCCCCTCTTCCTCGCCCCCTGAACCCAATTACCATGACACGCCGACCACGCCATAGCACGCCTCGTCATGCGAGTGGCGTGGGAACGATCGATGTTAATTGTCTCCGAATAATTCATAAGTCATGTAATTCGCATAACTTAAACTTCATTGTAACCGTTTTGGCCTGATGAAGAGTTACTGAAAACACGTGTTCGCCAATTTGACTTTGAATATTGACAAAGTAGGTATCGACCTAGGCTAAAGTGGACGATGGCTACCAGGGGAAGCATGGCTAAAAACAAACAAAGGATTTAACTGCTGGAGAGTGCCGGAATATGATATGTAGCATCACCGATGAATATAAGTTGTCGTCTAAATCTAATTGACTGGGAAATTGATCAGATCGTTGGCTTCTGTAATTCGACTGTAGGTTAGTAGAGTGAGCAAGAACATGAGATGCCCTTACAATGTGTACGGGTGCCAGTAAACCTCACTGTTAGGGGTGGCGAGCTCGGTAAAGCTGTCCACTCATGACAATGAAATGTCCTTGCTGCATTACATCATATGAACCTTTGTGGATAAGGGTTGTTTCTGATGGTGGGTCCGGGTGTGAACCCGAAACGTCATGTGTATAAACTTTTATTTCCAGAGACTGCTCCTCATTCAACTACCCTCTAGAATGCTTATCTTTGCTTTCATCTACAGTCTTGTTTTTATTTCTCTCCCAAGTCTGCCCACTTGATGCTCAAATGGATTGTATAAAGAGTCATTTGACTAACGTCGAAGCAGCTGATGGGTTTCCGCCTTCAGTTAGCTCTGTTTTTAAAAACGATAATTAAAATACTTGTTGATTTGTAAATTACAAAAAACAGACTGTTGACAAGTGAAAATATTT
>CACRXP010000552.1:26558-52980 GCA_902702965.1 Spirometra erinaceieuropaei
AGGACTGGGGATACTATACGCAAATATGGCGCCTAGAATGTGTGTAATTCTGCTTTACTTCGGACTTATATGTGACGCGGCACCTCAGTATCAACCAAAGAGTGACAGGTTTGTGTAATACAATTTATGGTCACTTAAAATATAAAATTATCTGTACAATGACTCATATGTTTATCCTTAGTTGTTAAAATGACAACCTGTACCTGACCTGATTAACGGGGTTATCACTGGTTTGCAAAAGATGCGCACTCTATTAAAAACCTAAATAATTTCCATGGTTATGAAGTTTGTCGATTTTCGACTATATGAAATGCATTGAAAAAACAGAGAAGGCAGACTAGAGGAACAATTTACTTCGATATATGTCCATGAGCGCGAGTTGGTAAATCCTAAGAACTGGCATTTCGTTTTTGATGCAAGTGCAAAATAGCAACAGAATTCGTGTTTAAATACTACACTTCTTCTACAGGTAGCTGATTGTGACAAGTGAAATAGAAGTGATCGGTGCAATCTCTCTTGATTTGGCCTAGATGTCTACCGCTTGGTTGCCTCTGTTTTCTTCGGATACGATGCCCATCGTGTTTGGCCAATCTTGCAAAGTAAACATGGATGTCTTGCATATCATAGTAATTTGCAAGCATCCATATTTCAAACTGAATCTGTCTTTTAGTCACGAATTCAAAATGGGCTTTGAAATATTCTGATGGTCAGTCAGATTTGGAATCTGTGGCTATCTGTTGAATTTTATGCTTGCCGATAAAGTGAAAAACCAGCGTGAATTGTGTTTTAGATGGTCAGCTTCTGAAATATCGTTTTTGTTGAAGAATCTATTGTAATACGCTGTACTGCCTGTGTCTTCTACCGATGTCTTGAAAACTGATAGGGCTAAACTCTGTCATCGCAAATTGCTGCCACGATTATTTTTTGCTGGAATGCGGGAATTAAATTCACGTCACTGTAGCAAATCGGAATAGGCATATTTATCTATTTCACAGACTGCTTGTTTTCACACTAGTGTAAGACGGGGTTTGTCCATATATCCATACAGTGTCTTGAGAGCCGCTTACGGTCTATTTAAGACATTCCCTCGAACTCGAAAAGTGATAGATAAAACTACCGAATATACTCTTAAAGTGAAAACACGTCAGTGCCAGTTAATCTGACTGATATCTTAATATCTTCTGTTCAGTAACATGAGGTTGTTGTCAGAGAATGCTTTCAGTACCTAGAAAAAGATATTCTGAACACAACTACTGTTTGTCTTGTCTGTTACTTTCTTTGCGACGCATATCCAAAGCCAATCATATTTTCCAGATAGAACGTAAAAGTTTTCCTTCTCATGGTCACTTGTTTAGAAATGCGTTCTAGAATTCGAAATAATGGCGTTTTTTGCCTTCTACAACACCGGCGTAAGATAATTTATTTTCGAATTCTACATCAATGTTAGCAGAAATATTTTTTCCGATCGGCGCGCCGAAGAAATCAAAGGCGCTCATTGGGAGAGGTGTTTTTAAGGTTTGTCGGGACGAGTGATTTAAACCGCCGACGAGGCCTATGCAAGCTCCTTTTGTCTGATTATACCTATGAAACGGCGTCCACGTCCACCAAAAATGTTGGGACTGACAAAAGTGGCGTTGTATACATTAAAACAACGTTTGCCCAACCTTCAGTAACACTTCATGACTTGCCATCAAAGCATTCCTGAAAAGTAACGAGATAATTTCTAACCGAATCACATGTTTTCAAGGAGAACATTTAAAAGACTCCAGCATTAAGAAAATAATATATAGCTGCATTTTCATAAAACGCTTTGGAAAGATAGCATTAAATGCGTAAAACGATAGAGTCAGCAGAATACATTTAGGCAGGCTAGATGAAAAGTTCCTCATGAGTGTGGGAATGTCTGAGGGAACCGTTAGACAGCAGCTGACATGCAACCATGCATTAATTGCCTAGAGATGTTGGTCACAGTTAAACAATAATTCATGTAAAACACACTGAAATTTATCTTTTTAATCATTCGCCGATTTTCAGCGCATAATAACTGCATAGTGATTGTCATACAAAAGGTTTCTGTCACCTGACTTCAAAGCTCTTCAAAACGCTTAAGCCAGATATGCATACGGATAAGGTGCCCATCCAAAATTCTTATTTCTACGTATTTATGAGACAGAAGATAGAGGCGCCCACCTGGCCAACTGGCGATGTTCTCTTGTTCGTAGAATATACACGCTAATCTTGCTTCCAGTAACTGTGGTACACATGCAGTCCGTAGGATGTTGTATGGATTATCTAACCATGAAGTATTAACACTATAAACAGACCTTTTATTCGGAAGACCAGTTGATTAAAATACGTTTGCTTTCGACGAATTCTTGTCAGACCAGTGCATTTATATGGGAACGGGATTGAAGTAAAACGTGTCAGCGGTTGGAGAAATCGATTAAAGTTCATCGTAAAGCACAAGCGGAATATGGAATATGGGGGGAGGTAATAAGAGTCAATGTTTGACAACGAACATTGATCGGTTCCTCTAATCACTGACAGGTTTTTACCTCTACCACGTTCCCGTATAAATGTGCTGGCCTGACACAGGTTTATCGAAAGCAAAAGTATGCTCGCCAACTGGTCTTCTGAATACAGCATTTACTTTGGTTAAGCTATGCCCGGATCTTTTGCTGACGCATGTACGCATATGAAGCATGGCAAAATGCCTTTTCCCTTCCTGTTTGGGTAATTTCCGCTGGTCGCTAGGCTAGGAGGCACTAACATCGGATTCGTAAATGGTTCGCATTCTACAATATTTTTTTCTCATAACTGCATGAATAAATCCATATAGTATGCCCTTTTTAGTGCCAGCATTCAGAATTGACGTCATGCGCAAAACTAAAATAAAATAAAATATGTTTTAACCCTGAAAAGACGGTTTCCGTGGGGTCCGGTTTCGAATATGGTCAAACTCTCCATTCCTTTTAACCTCCAGCCTATTGTAAAATTGGCTTACACGGGTATCAGTTGCATACCAACTTCGATGACTTACTTGAGGCGGCTCAGCACTAGCGTGCGTAGTTTCCAATTTTTAGCTGAAATTAATGCAGATAGAAGTAGTTCATTTCTACAGCAATTAGACACGGGTATACTATAATGACAGTTGAAGTTATAAACTCACTTTTAACTACCTACCGAACTTGTGCTGTGCTTCAAACGTAAACAAACGGCTAAAGTTTCATAAGGCTTTATCATCGCGAAAAGTTGTTCTGTAAACCGCTAGCATTCCCATTGTTCCTCAGAAAATCTTAACGGACACCATACACCTTAGTCGAAAGAGCAAAACCTCGAATACGCAGTAAAATATAATTTTCGTTCCCCTCCTGCTCTGGATATTTCATATTTTGTGTACAGTTGTAGAGGACAAAGCCGTTTTAGCTGTATCGTTACCAGACACCACTAGGTGGGCAGAGTCTGCAAAGAGTACCGTGTACCAAAATAGTTGCGTGCAGTAATTGAAGTTTATAATAAAGTGTGGATAATGATTGCAATTTTGACCAGTATATTTCTTGCTTGCATGATAAATATTATAAAGTCCCATTAAAGAATCTATTTAAAAAGCCTTCCATGATAATGTAATAACAGATCAACCTGTTAGGCTTTATTCCATCTTATATCTCGATAAACTAATGTGACTCTTATACGCAAGAACGCGATGTATACTTTTAGAGAATTCAGCTAATACTCTAAGAGCGAAGTCCCTCGAAATGCTTCGTAAGCAAAAATGCTGCCGTTTTACCAAGTGAAACTGTTCACTTTGGTTTGAAGGAAAAGGTAAAAGACAGGATTTGGTTTAAATTTCCCGTTTTGATTTCAAGTACCGGTTTACTTTAGATTTTTGCATTTTGGTAAAACAAAAAAAGATGAGACGTATTAAATTTAAACTTGCGTGTTTAATTTAAATTTTGATCATACAAATCAGTTTGTCTGTTGGTTACTTTGGTTCCACCATCTATTTGCCAGTTTTAAGTAGGTAAATAAATTGATCTGCATATTTTTTGAAGTCGAGGATGTGCAAAATTATAGTATCCTCGCAAACAACTAGCGAACCGGCTTCGAAATTACTAGAATCCATAAATCCTAGATTCGAGGTAGTCAACATTAGATCTTTTACGCTGAGATACTTTGCGAAACAGCAGTTAAGCGACATACAATCGATTGTTGGATTTTACCGTATGCCAAAACACTTCAGCTACAGTGCAATGTGACTCAGCCCTGCACCTTGTCGCCTGCCGTGAAAACAGCGGCATCTGCTGAATCGAAGAGATGATTTTTACAGTATGTAAGGGCGTGTTGAACTGCAGTGTCTCGGACCTACCAGGTAATAAACTTCAAATAAACTGTGAGCTAATCAACAAAATAAACCACATCCGAATTGTAGGCAATGACATTCGATACAAACACAAGGCGCAATTTTCAAGTTCGTCTTGCGAGACAGTCAAGTAAGCTTACCGGTTGAAAAGTAGAAGGAAGTATATAATTGCCGAACGCGAAATATCTTACCTACACATCACTGAAGACCCTAACAACCATCTAGGAAAAGCCGACAGTGAAATCTCGTTTAATGCCTAGGACGTATAGGGGTTTATTAAATGATGCTATATTCAAGACATAAATAATTTTTGAGCAAAATACCACTGAAATATGTTTCTACAGATTTAATCAAATACAAAGCACTAAAAGCTTGTTTGAAAGTAAGTGATTAAGAAGGTCATTTTGAGAAATTTAGTAAGATTTGTGCTAGTTTCCAGAGTAAACCGAGAGCGTTAGAGATAATTGATCTACTAGCTTACATAAGTGCTCCATATATGAATATTCGCAGGACATTTTGGTTTATATTGAGACCAAGGAAAGAAAAGAACTTTTAATTGACAAGCTTGACGCCTTGTAAGAACTATAATTAGGCATCTATAGGATCGGGATCTTTGTGATCGAATTTGAGGTATGTAACTTAGCAGCCGAAAATGTTCAATGTAAGAGACGTTATAATCATTTGATTCATGGAAAGATTCACGGCAAGATTAAAACGCATGAAAATAATTGCAATGCAACAAAAGCACGTTTTTAGAAATGGACAAAGATCAAAAACTTCAGTGGAGAATTCTTCGACGCCAAGTCAAGATAATAGATCTAAAATGTGTATGCTCCAGTCCTTTGCGATCACGTTAATTAACCTTGAAATACGAATTTAAAGCATAGTTTAAACATAAATACTATGTCAGCTACAATTTATTAAACCATATGGAATCAAGGTTATCATCTACAATAGCAGATGTAAAAAATTAAAATGGAATGACAAAGATAGATGCCTAAGGGACTGCAGGCCTAAATAATCAATAAAATGAGGCTTGCCTAAAGCATAACCGGCAAAATATTCCAAATAGACAAATTTCTGGCCTGATAAACAGCAATAAAAGGTGTTAAAACTATATGTCCCATACCCGAATTGTCAATAATCTAATCGCAGACAATGATTTCTGTCGCTGTTTAACCCTATGAAAGGAAACATATTTCCTAAAACAAGCAGTACACTGCATTTCTATGATTTTAAATGCGTGTTTTAATTCTCGGCTAGACCTTTGAACCCGTGATCTATGGTAGAGATTTTGCGGCTGTATTATCAAGGAAGGCAGTCTTGGGCATTGCATATTTTTCCATGTAAAAATACAAGCGGTGTGCACTGAAGGTGGTTCCTGCTTGGCGTTAAACCGCATGCCATTTGAAACGTGCTTTGGCTTTTTCCCGACGTCAGCAATGTGGCTGGTTGCAAAACGTTCACGGGATTGCTGTAGCTTTAATTACAGCGATGCAAAGCAAGTTATTCGGTGAAAGTAATATGTACATAACACACATCTTTACCTCGTGTTACAATCTTGCGCTCAACTCATTGCCAACTATAAAAAAATGTCCAACTGATAAATTGTTGCCCCCAGTAATTCGTCCTTTGCTGTACTGTTCTAAACAATGCGCACTGAACTACTTACGTTCAACTTAGGAATCCATCGTACTACCATGTATGAAATAAAGTCGTATGGTCTCCAAAAACGATTTAAGTGCCGCAAGAGCTACTAGAATCGGCTGCAGGGTTAATTGGTAATAATGCTGTTTAAAAGATGAACTAAAATTCTCATCTTCAGAGGTCGATAAAAGAACCTGATAATTACCACGGATGTAAGTCCAGGTATTTGTAGTCATTGCACCAAACATTTCTGCTAAAAATATTTTCATCTGGGCAGTTTTTTAAAGTCAAGCGTTAAGCTTAGTCGCCCATTGGGGAAAGTCTGATTAAGTACGAGAAAGCATCCTGGAAGCATTCGGATGATCTGTTTGCCTAATATAGTCCGCACTAGACGATCAAATTAAGTGACGGGTGTAAATTCACAAAACGTTTCGTGCAGATCGGAGTGATTTCAAATGTACAGACAAGCGTGCACTGCGCTCCTGCATTAAAATTAAGACGTTTTAGACGCAGAATTAGGCTGTGTGGAGTACTGTATTTCGGAAAACAAGTATGCACTTATGTAATATATGCAAATATAATTCGAAAATTATATGGTGTTAGTTCATTTACACAAGCAAACAAGTGAAAACCATAAGTATCACGAAAGTACCCAAAGATACATTTCACATTAACTATTATCAACTTATGTATTTTGGCAATCAGTCGGTCATGATATTTTAAAAATCGTTTTTACTACTATACGCCAAATAGATGATGAGAATGTCTGATTCTTGTTTCGTAAAGATAGAGTTGACCAGAGCGAAGAGGCATTGCTTAAATTGGTGATTTTGAGTTTGGAGAATGAAGGTTGATTTGGGATGCTAGTTAGTGCCAACTGCGAGCGCACCATCTTGTGAAAGAGCCAAAGGTTTCCTTCTTACAGTTATCCCTTCCTTCCCCATGCCAGTAGTGACCCTTAAATATCGCCAAGGTACTTAAGGTCGAAATTCAAGTTGCCCTCAGAACTAATGGCATACATATCGAATTTTTATTAAAATAACAATGAAGTGAGAGTTTCTGAAAACGATTAAGACTGTTTGTTGGACGGTATATGCATAAAACATTATTTTAGAAGTGAACATGAGCAAGTTGGACTGGCTCAGGATCAGAAAGAAACATACTCTGTTATCTTTTATTGTAAAAGGGTTTTGTTGGGACACTTTCCGAATGAAAGCACATTCCCTTAATTTTATCTAAGCTAAGAACCAAGGAAAACTTCCTATATTTCAAAGATTCACGTACTGATCGGATCACTTCAAGTATCTGTTACATATGAAATAAAAATTCTTGTTTCATGGTCATGTCTTGGGGCACTTTTCATTCTCTTCTTGATTTTGGAAAACTTATCTACGAATCGAAGTGTAGTATTTCGTGGACTTTTAGTGGTGAAACATTTATCGCTCCCTTTTCTGAATTGAGAACAAAGTGCAAATAAACTGCACCAAAGCATAGTGCCACACATTTGACGGTTGGATTAACAGTCACACGGTTGACAATTTCACAGTTACTTTAAAAACATTTGTTTACGACCAGAAAACGCTGATGTAATAATGCGAAGTCCTGGTAATTGACTTATTCTAATGTATTCAAGCAGAGCGTTACAGCGTTCTAGAACAAACTGCATTTCTAATATTACCACAACCAATCCTATCGCTTAAACGATTTGTCAAGATGTAAGCCCTATTGTAAGTTTGCATAAACTGCTTTTCTTTACTCTCCTTAAGTACACTAGCAGCCTCTTCCGCGTAAATATGACACATGCTATTTATCCAAAGATTCTTTCTTAGCATGTGAGATGTGTTTCAGTAAGCAGATCCTCTGTATGTCGAATTCCGGAAATAAAATGTCTACGCTAAATGCTTAATATTTTTTTCTGACTGCAGAAATATATGTGGAGAATATCGTGGTATGTCTGTATGTTGCGAAGGCTGGACCCACAGTCTTGACGGAACCTGCACAACTGGTAAGTTATAGTCAATATCTTTTCTATGATTCTGATGGTTTCTTTGAAGAAGAGGGTGGGCTCACCGGAACAGGTTTATTAGGATGCTGATGGTTTCGGACATGTATCTGACTACCTAACTATGTTTGCAACCCGCCTGTTTCGCAAAAACGTCAGAATGTTTGCTTGATCTTGAACGCCTTTTGCAGCTAAATTACCGCTGTAGTTTCCGCAGTCCTTAATGAATCAGTCTTTTAGAAGTTTATCCTCATATGATGGTAAGAAAAATTAACAAGTGAGCATAGTTTGTACCGTAGCATAAGTTAAAATACCATCTCCTCTTCTCTTATTTGTCATTGGTCTTTGAGGAAGTAGACTTGGAATTAAGAAAGGCCAACATTGTACATCGCCAGGTACGGTTAGGATAGTCGGCTAAATCGCAGTTGGTAGCCGGACCCCGTATTACCTGTGGCTGGTGAGTTTGTTTACTGGGGCTATTTTTTGGGGCTCCATAATCACATCTAACACATTTGGCTTCCGTTTTACTTCTTAGGTTAGGAGTTGGGTACCGGTTAATGGTGTCCGATGTCTATGTCTAAAAGCTACAGTTACGTTTACGATTTCCGTTAGGGTTGCCCTTAGGGTTAATGGTTAACGTTTAAGGTAGAGGTTAGGGTTAGGGTTAAGGTTAGGATTAAAGTTAAGGTCGCCGTCCGCTTCCCCATTCCTGGCTACCAACTGCGATCTAGCCGGATAGTCTTCCACTTTCGTACGTGGTCTATATAATGATTTCGGAGATAAAAGCAAAAACAATTAAATTCATTCCGAATATAGGTGCTCACTTTAATTTACTGCTACGTTGCATACCCTACGCAAAACGCATGCCGTGTAGTAGTTAAAAACTTTGAAGAGAAAATCGCCCCTGCGAAACAGTTTTCGGCATCTTACTTTTAGTATTTTCCTCTGTCTAAGAAAAAAGCCAATCCTGATATAACCTGCTTTCTTTTACAATGCGTATTACCGATCTTTGGGGTACTCATAGTACTATAGTGGTCTTTTACAGCAACTTTAAAAGTCGACTTCTTGAAACATTACATGCGGTCACCTGTCGCATTCAGGCAAACAAACACCTGGCTGCGACTGACGCACTGCCGGACATATAAAAGGAAATAGATAAATAAAGTCATTTGTCGTCTGCGCTAATCCTAATTTACTCTGTTTGACTTTCATGCAGAACTGCCTGGGAAAAAGCCGTTGCTATTTGTTACATTTGACCGATAGCAATAAATATTGTCCGATGACATTTTGCTTAGACAAATGATATTAATTAGTCCTAATTCGAATCAAGAATACATCTAAGGTCATTTATGCAGGATAACTTTAGATAACAAAATACCATAGGCGAACTTATCTTAGCTATTTTTTTGCGCCAGGCAGATTTGCACTGAGAATTGTTTTCTTACCAAGTCTTCCATCCTACTCCTTTAATAATTCATTAATTAAATTCGAGTGGGACCATTTTGTGATACTCTAAAGTCCATTCTGTTCTTTTGGACTTAAAGCTATTTGCGAAGGCAATTGCGGAGAACACGGACGATGCATTAGGCCAAATCAGTGCCTTTGCGCAAACAAGTCGATTCGCCCCAATTGCATGGATGATGATACAGACGAGTTCTTGGCAGATGAGCCAAGTGAGAAATGTTCTTATCACCTTTATCTTTGTATTGGCTGCTTATTTTCAAATGTTGGGATAACCCCTTTCTCATTTTGTTATGCAATGACTGTCATTTAAAAAATGTGTGCTAATAAATGGCAAGGTCGCAAGACCTACTTATCTTAAATAGTGAATATATAGAATGACTTGAAATTAGTAAGGAAGACTAGTCGAAGTGTCACCTTATCTCTAAAACCGCTCTAAGGTTTGGTTTATTGGCCAGAAAATTGGATCAGTAGCAAATACTTTAATTATGCGGCTAGACGATATTTAATTTGCAGGTGCAAATGTCATAAATAAAATACAGGCTACTAAAATACCTGTGGTTAAATTAACACAGAAATTCCGTTTGCTTTGGCGTAATTTTATCTCTTTTCACATTCGTTTTCAGGTAAAAAACAAATTTTACTTGCCGTTTAAAATTCAGCGTCTATCGACAGGTTCTTCACTAGTGCCTGTTAATTTTAGTGCTTTTTATGCAGTATGAACATTGCGTGTCTTCAGCCAGTTGACGGAGCATCACGTTTTTAAAAGTGAATAAATTTATTTTAACGAACTTGGGATATATCTCTTGCCCCAACATATAAAAAGCGGTCATTGGCATATAGCTCAACTTGACTGTGAATTAACTTTATATTTAGTCATTGTTTAATCATAAACGACATTATTTTGGTTATCTTACACATATTGACAAAAACGCATACTTTATGTTTTTTATACAAACATGAAACGAACTTTCAACGTTTCACGGACAAATCAAATTTGAGATTGTATGCATCCAAGAACCGATGCTCTAATCATAGTTGATATTTGCAGCTTGATAACGTTAGTTAAAATTATAAGGGAGCCCCGAATTCCTCAGAAGAAACATTCAATAGTTTCTTGATATTTCTTAGTAGGGGTTGTCGGTAGTTACTGACTGGACAAGATTTATCGTCCTCGGAATACAGCAGTAGACAGCATTGTCATCAGCAGTGCAAAGATATGTGATAAAACTCCCAAAATGTCTAGAAATTACCAAAATCATAGGTAAATCAAAAAACACCTTGTTTACAAACACCGGTCTACAATACGTACACTGGGTTAAATGCGATTACGTTAAATTGACAAAAGTTATAAGGGCTGTTTTTAGTGAAAATCGACGTTTGCTTTTGTCTAACAATCGTTTTAGTAATATCCGCAGAAAGCTGAATAACGCAACAAATTAAACCAAATGAAACATGAAGGGGAAAAACTCTAAGTTATTATAGTATACCGCATTATAACCAGTTGTGTTTTATCTTGAGTAAAACTTTGCCACGACTGATAAGTGTCGTCGTGGTAAGATCTTTGCGTCTTTATCTATATCGGTCGCTTTATTTAAAATGTTATTTGAATTCCAGGCAAAAAAGGTCGCAAAACGATTGTTTTAGAGGGCACGCATCAAGGGGTTGGTTGCCAACTAAACAGTTTGATGTACGTAGCAAACAAAAACGCGAACAAACCTTTAGTTCATAAAACTGCACATTTCGGTTTTATCGCTCTTAAATACCTCTTGACCTGACGTCTTATCTGAAAGGAGCAAGCATTCTTAGGTTTGCTAGCGCTTTCTTTAAAAACACTAGATTTCACCAACGGCGCCTATAGTGATAATTTTTAAACATAGATGAAGCACGCTCTACAATAGCTTGTTTGAACCATTAAATAATTAATCTTCTGTTACTTCAAAACTTTTGATCATTTTTGAGTATTTCAGAACTTGGTCTCTTGTCATTTATGCCCAATAAACTGATCTTATAGGCGTTAGAATAATTCTCATGTGAGGCACCTAGGTGTGATGTTCTATAAGGAGTTGTAGGCCGGCGACAAACAGGCCAAGCTGGCCACAAAATAAAAACAATCACCAGATTACCTTTGCACTTTTAGTATTGCGCTCATCTATAGTTAGCAATTTTAGTTATAGGGAAAGGAACATGTGTTAATTGAGACTACGTCTGAGTGCTGGTTTGCTAGGTTTCATAGTTTTGCTAATAAAATTGCTCAATCCTGAATGCGTTACTGCTTTCTTTAAAAATTCAAATTCAAGCTTTCAGTTAATTCAGTTTACGTCCACGGAAGAATCGATTTTTCAAACCAAGAAGCCTGCGCAAATCAGAAATTTTTCTCACATTAGTGTCGGTGCAGAGACGCGCGTGTAGAAGCGTGCGAATACGGTCCTTTATAGCCATTAACAAGTAAAATTTCGTAAAATAGTTTTCCTTACAACTTATTTGGTTTCTCGTTAAAGAAACAACTCTGAAACGTGTTTAAATCAAGAAGTTTTACTTATTTTACTGGGCTCACAAAAAGACATTGTCCGCTGGGCCTCCTAAATCTACTTTGCCCCTTACCCCACAGCCGAGTTAGAAAGTACTCAGCTGATTATTGTGCTATGGATCTATCCACGATGGAATTACAAACTGAAAGCACTGGCTAAAATTATGAAAGGCATAAACGTTACTTGGCAAAATGCTGTTAATCATTTTTCCTGTATGATTAATAGGGCATTAAAGCGCGTCATTGATTTCGGAATGTTCGGTATGCTTTCGCAGAGTGTTCATGACGGACTGAGATAGCCTTTCTTCGGACTCTTTCGTGAAGACACCCATTAGTACCATTTTCCACAAAAAATGCAGTTCGCTTATCAGAAAGCAATAACATGTTAGAACTAGCAAAACCAAACTACAATAAAAGTAAGTCATCATTTCTCCTCTGAAGTTGTAAATGCTTCGAAACATATGTGGGCGTCTATACTATCGCTGCCCGCTGAAACCGACGAAGGTGATTGATACATGCTGTATATCCATGTTCTTTCAAGGAATGCTAGATGCAGTACAGTTGTAATTATGTTCTAATTGCAGTCTCAGTGTTACGGGCGAACCTTATTCCGATATGTCTCTTCTAAGCAATCATCAGTTATTTGAAATTAAAGTTAAATTAAAGTCTAATTTGGAACACAAATTCATCTGATGACCAAGGTAAACGCTTGGGATAAACGAACCAATTATAGTTACGGCAGATGCAATTCGCAAACTACATTTGTTGCCAACGTTTTACTTCTTAAATAATGCGATTGGTGCTATGCTTTTACAAAAGGTAGGTGAAACCGTCTAAATGGCAAACACAACGTTAAGATAAACAACAGTTGCGCTGTAGTTCCAAATACATAAAGGCCTTTTTACAGTAGGTGGGCTAACTCACGAAATGTCAACCGAAATCCCGAAATGCGTTTTCGTTTTGAAAAGATTAATTAAGCGGGGTTGTAAAACTGGGCAGCCTGCAACATAATTCTATAATGTTTCAGTTACCTCAGTGTGCCGGCTTTCGAATGAACTTCCTTTCTTTTGCATGTTTTAACTACACTCTGTAAAAATGACTACTTAAGTAGCGTGTATTTATCTCATTTTTTGATGTTCCCAAATGTCCAATTATATTTCATGGAAACCCTGCGTATAAATATTCATTGTTCTGCTCATTCGGTAGACCATTACATCTTCTTCCAATCTTATAGTCGTAGGAGGGGTATAATTCGGTTTCCAAAAACTCTTCCTATTCCGGAATAATTTTGAACCCGGTCTGCCGTTACGCTTGGATTCAGGGTTTCCAAACTACCAGCCGTATCTTTTCCGTGCACGGAAAACCACACGTTTCTCTGCAGTAATAGAGGGAGACCACATAGGGTTCATAAAATTTAGCAGTTTATTTAACTCATATTGTTAACTTTACAAGCCAACTTCGTAAATGCAGAGACATGATGATTTATGAACGGCCTCTTCATGGTATTTAAAAGTCCTACAATTAGAAATCTTTTAATGCCAAATTATGTCCTTCCTTCGAGTATTAAATTGAAAAAACGCAATTTTCTACCGAATGAGCAAAAGAAAGAATACTTTTATGCATTGCTTCCATGAAATATAATTGGACTTTTGGGGGCATCGAAAACCAATGAGAAAAATGCATGCCACGTAAGTAGTGGTTTTTCACAGACTACAGTTTATGCATGCAGACAGAAGGAAGTACATTCAAAAGCCGGCACCCTGGGGTTACTGATATATTATAGAATTGTGTTGTAGGCTGACTAGTTTTACAACCCTACTTAATGAATCTTTTCAAAATGAAAACGCATTTCGGAATGTCGGTTAACATTTCATGAGTTGGCCCACCTATTACAGAGTAATGAGTTTTAACCCAAGAAACAACTGGTTCACGCTTGCACATTGCGGTAAGCAAGCATACCTAGGTCGAAAACAATTCCCATTGGTGAACACTGCCTGTACTGAGGACATAGGAAAACTTGTGCCTGGTAGGACAATAGCTGGATGAATCAGCGAAAATTGATTTTTTTTACTGTATCAACAACGGGGTGAGATAGTTAACTACTGAATGGTACCTCTCAAAAACCTTAAAGATGTCACCGTTAACGTTAGTCACGCCAAGAAAGAGAGACTACAATTCACTATTTACTACTAAAGCTGACGGACTAAATGTTTACATCTCTCGTAGACGACTTTTTGAATGCACGGAAGTTGATTCTGCACACCCTGCATGGTTATCATCCAGCATGACTAGCACAGGGTTCAAGGCTGACTCTGCATCAGTTTAACAGGATTTATAATATACAAAAATAAGCATTTCACCAAACATAGCATTATACTTTCTGTTGTACCAGCGCAAATCAAAATCCCAAAGTAAAACCTTTATCATTTGAAAACCTTTGCGACCTTTTAAGTACAATCCTGACGTGTAGGCTAAAGCAAGCATCCTCAAAATCAAGCATGGTATTGACTGCTTTTCAACTGCACTTAATCAGAACAATTAAATAAGTCTCGTATAAATTTTACTCGAATCGCGCTACATAGTCGGCACTTCAATAAGAAATGTCTGTGATGCTGAAAGAAGAAAAATATTAAGCTGAGGACTTCATGAGCGTCGTTTTGTTTAAAATTGTATGACGGGTACTGCTTTCAGGAAAGAAAAGACGGGAAAATTGCACAAACAAAGTTATATATAGTTTGTGTAATTTTGTTGAAGAGTTTATGATAATATTTTTTTGTGGTAGATGTAATGGTTAATTTTGCGTTAAAAAGAGACCTTTACAGAAGGCATTGTTATTTGTTCTAATCTGAAAAGTGTGCTGTTAACAGTTATTGTTTACCTGAGGGTCCCTAAGATAAACATGTTCTCCATGAAAGAACATGCGAACAGTTTAGGTAGATTAACGTACTGCCACTCGAAAAACAATTTCAGGTTTGTTGCTCATTAATGTTCCGTTTGTGAGTGGCTAGGAAATAAAAGCGCACATAGGTCTTCAATGTGCAGTCGTTTCTGCGACAGGTTGTATCCTGGAAAATTCCTCGATGTAATGGGACAGAAAATTTCAAAACTATGTACCAACTACAAAAATTAGCCAATTATTAATTCTAGTAAGTCCACTACAGGCCATTTTCAACGGAAGATTAGGCCAGGTATAATTTACATAAAATAGGTTACTTTTGGTGCAAGCAAAATGGGAGGGGATTTTATGCCACGTTCACTGAGGGATTTTACATGGTATTTGCTTCCCAGGAAGCCATATTTCCGCGAGCGTACTAATTACAGCAAAATCACGTTTCGAAGCAGTTTGCACCATATCCGACACAGTTGTTAGTGAGGATCACTTTTATGCCACCCCAGCAGGATTCGGAAAAGGAATGCCCCTGGAATACAGCTGAATTTGCGCTGAATTTCTGGGAATTCAACTATTTCCGCGTCCTAGTCCTGATATTGAACCGAACCAGAAGCTTAAGTGCAGCCTTAATCCTTCTACGACCTTATTCTATCTCTACCTATATTTTAACCGTAGGACTAAGTCTGAACTTAATCCAGAGCCTCACCTTAACTCTAGCCCAAATTCCCCATTACTTTAAGGCAACGTTAGGGAGGATTCTGTCGCCATATCTTGATGGGGAATATATAAGTGATCTGTATCCAAAAGTTTATAAATTAGTAGTTTTTTGACCAAAATCGGGCAGTTGCTAGCTGCCGCAGAATATCGAGACCCGAAAACATAAAGCAAGGTGTCCTAGGTACAAAATTTCAAAAAGGAAGATTTTGCAAGCTGAAAGATGAATTGACATAAACGTAGTCATTGCTAACGACGAGGAACTAAAAGGGTAATCAATTTATGCTTATTACTCGCGGCCGACCAGGCACACTATGGGTTTGTCCTTGTGTGAGAAAAAAAGCAAAAACAAACTTAGTTCCCATCCAGCATGTTTTAAACGGAAGAAATGTATCTTACCCACCAGCGGAATATTGGCGTAGGCCTCACTAATAACGCAGTCATTATATTCTACAACATAGCATCAAGTAAATCTTACTTAGAGGTTTTCAAATAGTTTAAAATGTCACATGTACTGGACTACTGGTTTTCGCATGCTCGCTTGAATTTTCTTTCCAACATTTACTTTGAGCATCAATGGAACTTTTTAGATGACGAAATTTAGCGTAGTATCTAGCACGTAAATAGATGGATAACTTCATCCGGTCATATGTATTTTTCAAGCATTACAGACTACTTGTTTCTTCTAATATGAAGACAATTTTACGGCAATTATGGTCAAAAATCCCGATGCAACGTATTAGGCTACGACTAAAAGATGTATGAGTCAGGCATAGACGCCCTTGCACAATTAATGCTTAAGGTGGCATTTTCGTGCAGGTATAGTTTAAACGTCTCTTTATCTGCAATTTACAATCCACAAGTGACCAGAAAATAATGAGGAGGCCAGTTATTTCCGTCTATACCTATACAAATATATGTTACCAGAGAATGAAGAGACAGACTTAGGTGACCGAGTGGTGGAGAATCATTTTAGGTTTATTCTCAACTCACTTAGTCAATCGCTACCTTAACCACCATCCTTTGTGGACAGAAACTCAAACTTGCGCATATACGCGTCACAGGTGGTCCGCGAACGGTTTTGTTGGATGGTCCAGAGTTATGATTGACTGAATGAAAACTGAACAAGATCAAAATGGTTCTGTATCAGTCGACCCAAATTGTCTGTTAGCTCCCCATGCTATCATAGGCTAATGAAATCTCGACCGACAGATGTTTATCTGTCCGTGACTGCTGACACCGTGCGGGTTGTTTGCTTCAGGAAGCCAGTGAATCGGTGAGCATACATCCCTGCATATATGTCTTTGTCTTGCCTGAATATTTTACCACCATTGTTTCATTTCTATGTTTTATTCTAAAACCATACTTTTGCTTAAACATGGTTGCCTGTTAGCCTAAGTGTATTTGTTGGCTGAATAGTAGTTGTCTTATCAGGCTGTCGGACGAATTCGAATTTTTTTACAAGTGACTGTATGCCCGTGTGATGTTCACTTTTATTCTTGCTTTTGAAAAACGATTTCATTAGCCTTTCTGCAAAAATTCGATAATCATTTGCGACTTAGAAGTCCGTGCGCATTCTAGGTATCATATTTGCAGCTAACTGCTCTTCGTTCAACTGCTGCAGTACCAAATGAAGTAGAAAATGGGGTAACTTTTGACTAAAGAATTACCATCTTCCTATTTAAGTTCGTTGTCCGAACAACTGCAACGGGCACGGTAATTGCGTCAACGGGCGCTGTGTTTGTGAATACGGTTACGAGGCCAGTGCTTGCGAAGGTAAGATTTTGTGCCTGCATGAGAGCAAGCTTTTCGTTGTTATGGTGTTTTACCTGCTTAGCTTCCTATATATGGATTAGGTTAAGCTATCTGTGGAACTTTTTCCTAATAATCAGTTTCCTACTAGTCAAAATTTTATGGACAAACGTACACTTGTTTTCGAAGGGACAAGTTTTTACCAGATTGCTTTTGAAAGAAGATTTGTCAATGACATTTGTGGATGACATCATAGTTGTATCTGAATATTCATTTGAGTTGCACCTTACTTTATCATCAACAACTTCCTTATGTGAATGTTTAGTACCAACCAGTTTAAAATGATCTGTTTCGACACTTGAATATATTGAAGTCATAAAAGAAAGTATATAGAGCTACCAAACCTAACTGGCAGATACTTATTTGCGCCGATTTCTGAGCCATCGATCAGCATAATTCGATAGCATGTAATTGGAGACTGGTCTTCCAGGTCACAGGTACAGAGCACAGAATCGTTTCGATATGATACAAACATTTAGTTAAGAGGGATAGGAGCAGTTAAGGCCTCCTCGTAATACGCATTGGTACTATACACCTTCAAATGGTGTTATATTCGAGAGTATATAATAAAATACATTAGTACTATTAATGGTTCCCTATAACAAATATGACAGAAAAAGCAATAAAAGCATTTCAAATGATGATGAACTGAAAGCCAGCCTATTAAGCATACGCTGCAGACGGACTAATATTCTCAAACTGAGTCCCTGACTATCTAACTGATGATGCCGACAGTACCACTGAAAAAGGTTTTGTTTCGCTGTTTATCGAATGCTGTTAGTGCAGCCAGGTCAATATCACGTAGGTCTTTTATATTTCGCTGTTTTCGCCGACAAGTTTGGATGGACCTAAACATCAGCCGAAAAACTGCTGTTTCATAGTTTAAAGTAGTGTCCTAAAGTACTTTCTTATTCGGATTTTGAGGCATCCTAGGAGGTCTAGTAAAACATCGACTCTAGAATTGAAAAAAATTTTATGATTTTCCGTTGCCGACCTCCTGTTCTTACCCACTTTATGATCTCTGTGCTTTGTCTTGCTTTTTTGGATAGAAAGCATCCGAATACCTTTGCTAGGCTATTTAGCAACAACAGCATATTAGACAGGAAACAGTATTTGCAGTTAGGTTTCAGAAATCGCATTATTGCACTTCTTGTATTTAGTTAGTGACGGGCCAGAGTAAGGTCACCTTAAAAAGTAGTTTTGTTTGGAAATCTGCAGTCTATATTATCAAAAACACAGGACACATGTAAAGCATAATTAATGAAAACCCTCCGATTATGCTCGCAAAATGTTAAGCCAATGCTGGCTGGTAAAGAAAGTTTGCAGAGTAGAAAAACCACTAAGTTTTCATTATACGTCTTCAGTAGGAAAAGAACTTATTTTTTGTTTAACAGGACAATTTCTTTATGCAATTATACAACATTTTCAATTATTCATATTTGAAGTCGAAATGAAAGGGCCTTGCTTTACAACTGTCAGAAGGGGCACCTGCCAGAATCCATTGTATGTCTCAGGAAACAAATCTCTCGAAATAACCAAAGCTGTTTGCTGTGGCAGCGTCGGCGCAGCATGGGGAAAGTCATGCAAGATATGTAGCCGATCTCACTGTGGACAAGGTTTCACTACGGATGGTCAGAGTTGCATCGGTAAGAAAGTACTTCACAAAATGATGCCCGAAATCACTATTGTTATTTATATACATCTCAGGTGTACCACGATAAATGCGACCACGTGCAGGGATACTACGTTCCTCGATTTCCTTACCTTCTAACTGATGAAGCTTTGCAGTACTCCCAATAATGAGGAATGAGCTCTACATGTAGATATCAGCACCGTTGATTTTTTACTCCAAAACTTGCTTATTTCCCCTTTGTACCCGTAGTTTTTCTGCATCCACCTCTATAGCTGAGTTGTTTGTTTTGCGTTTTTATGATGGGGAACTTTGAATTTCTGAGGGAGGTGCCACAACGTGACCAGTAGGCACAATAATCCTCTTATAGTTGCAGAGTAGATGGAAGTAAAAAGAATTAATAATAAAAAGATTGATATTTATTAAAATAACTATTCTTTTATTAAAAACACGTTTGTCCTATGCAATCTACTCACCGACAGGAAAAATTCCCTTACCAAGGGCAAATCTAGCTACAAAGAGCTTTTTTTATTTTAGACATAAATGAGTGCTCCTTGCCAGGAATATGTCAAGGCGGAGTCTGCAAAAATACGAAGGGGTCATTTGTGTAAGTTGAAAAGATGGTATAATTAAGGACAGATGAAGTAGACGCTCTGTAGGACGGCTTTACTTTTGTTTACTAGCACGGAAATTTCGTAATGCTCATAAAATCCCATAAACGGAAGTGACTTTTGATGATATGCTCTTTGTTTAATGCGACTGAAACACTGGAGAGTTCCATATACATCCGGCCTTTAACTGCGCCGCATTCATAAAAGTTAGCGACGGTTTGTAAGTTATTACCCTTAATTTTTAGACAATTATAATGCCGTCTAAAATTGCTCCGCGCACGTGTGTGGAAAAGTAAATAGCAGCATGTACTATATTTTCTTACTGCACGCCCAACTCGCTATGAAAGTATTCGATAACTTTCACTTTCGTTTTAGCTGCGAATGTCCTTATGGCTACTACTACAATACGACCACACTTAAGTGCTCGCGCACACAAAGTAAGATATTTATACCCATACTTTATTCGACAAACTCTCGTCCAACGTTTCGATATTGCATAACAACAGAAGTTATTTCATCAAGAACGCGAAATCACAAACCCTGTAATAACCACGATAATGCTTGCGAAATACAATAAAATTTCGAACATGCAAAGTGTCACATTTCTGGTGTAAGAGAAAAGTACTTGCCTAACGATGCATAAAACATTTGCAGCGTGCCTGGCATTGAAAAAGAAAGTTTGCACGTTATACTCCTTGTTTTTTGAGATAATATAAACATTGAATGAATACAAAACATACATTAACTCTGAATTGCTGGTGTGGCTGTTGGCACACCGAAGTTCGCTGAATATTCAACCATTAAATTTTACGTGCATATTCCTGCCATGGGTATATCTGAGATTGAAATATTAGCAATTGTACAAATAGTTTGCTTTAAAATACTGGCCAGTTGTTTAAATAGATGAAGATGCTAGCGCATGTGACGGACACTGGGTTGGTCAACTAATGAAATGTCAACCAAAATTCAAAAATTCACTTTCGTTACGAAAAGATTAATTAAGGACGGTTGTAAAACTAACCAGCCTGCAATATAATTCCAAAAGAATTCAGTTACCTCAGAATGTCGGCTTTCCAACAAACGCCTTTTTTGGCTGCATGCAAAAACGGGAATCTGCAAAAAATGACTACATGCAAAGCATGCATTTTTCTCGTTTATTTTCGATGCCTTGAACAATAAAATTATACTTCATTGAAAACATACAAACAATATTCACTCTCTCGCTCATTCGGTGAAAAATTAAGTCTTCTTTTAACTGCATACTCAAAGGACGGACATAACTCGGTTTTAAAAAAGTTCCTAAATTTGAGATTTTTCAAAACCACGAGATGACCGTTCACTAAACGTCACGTCTCTGCATCTATCAACGTGGCTTCTAAAGGTTACAATATGGATCAAATCCAATGCTACATTTTATGAACCCCATATGGTCTCCGTAGAGAAATATGTGGTTTTCGGTGCGCGTAAAATACCTGGCTTGTAGATTGGAAACCCCGAATTTAGGTGTTACGGCAGGCCGGGTTCAAAATTATTCGGGAATTCGAAACGTCTTTTAAAACCGAATTATTCCCTTCATTTGAGTATAAAATTTGAAGAAAACGTGATTTTCTATCGAATGAGCAAAAGGACGAATATGTTATGCATGTTTTCCATGAAATATAATTGCACTCTTAAGGGCATCGAAAATCCACGAGAAAATTGCCTGCTATATAGATAGTCATTTTTACAGAGCCTCGTCTTTGCATGCAGCCAAAAGGATGTTCGTTCGAAAGCCGACATCCTGAAGTAACTGAATTATTATAGAATTATGCGGCATAATGATTAGCTTTGCAACCGTGCTTATTTAATTTTTTCAAAGCGAAAGTGCATTTCGGAATTTTGGTTGACATTTCATGAATTCGTCCACCTGATGTAGGCTGACTGCGATATTGTTGCACCGCTGTTACAAGCCAGACGAATATGGGATTAACCAGTGAAGACCGCGCTCTTCGTCGAATATAGTGAAACATTGATTGGGAATTTTTCCAATGAGCAAATACTGCTTAGTTCTAATAGCATAGAATCTGAATCGAATTCAATTTTATGAAATAAAATACACGTTTCGACCAGGTATTCTCCCAGCACTATATATCCGAAAGATTATCCACCTGAATAAAGTGTATTTTTTCCACCTTCTCCTAACGCTTGCATAATTACTTTGAGTATACATAGGGAGATTCAAAAACTCAGTCTTGTATTCACTCTGGGCATAATTGAGATTTAATAGATCGTGCTTTTGGAGAAAGTAACAGCTTTATTTTCTTTGAGTTTGAAAGTATCAACAATTTTGGGGTATCTGTGTGATTATCTGAGTTGTTTCTTTTTCCTAAATTATGCTAGATGATCTTTATCAGGGCACACTTTAACTAATGCTGGCAGGTATAATAAAACTGCACTCAAGGTTATGGCAAATTACTCCTTGAAGTATACGTAAACTACGGCATGTGGATATGAAAAAAGTTAAAGAACTTCGTGTCGTCCAACGTATATAAGTGTTAGTACAATTTTTGAAGTCGGTAACTGACCATATCTTTTGGTACAATATTTGCAGAGAACGAATTTTTTCGTTAAGCGAGTGTATAAGCAATGTGTTAATAACCACTCTACGGAATTTGAAAGGTGGTGAAATTGAATAGGAAATGTATGGAAAAAATGAATGCGGTTTATTCCCCAGAGCAAATTATCCAGATGACTACAAAAAGACTGGGTCAAAAATTGGTATGTCAGCGAGAATTCACGTTGAACTGAATTTACTGTTAGGCTGTTTTGATGTCTGCCCTACATGATTTTGTCTGGTTTGTAGGGATATAAAACGGCACATGAGTTATGACACATTCAGTATATTTACCAAAATATTAACATATAACTTTGTGCAGTTTAGAATTTATTTTGTAGCCATTTGTTCTGCATCAGTGATGCAAGCAGAGCTGTTGCACACGCCTCTTCGTCGATTATTTTCAGATGCTTGTGAACAACAGAAAAATGCCTGCAAACCCGGTGGCATTTGCGTGCCCGAAAACAACGGCGCGTACCGATGTCATTGCGGCGAGGGATACATTGCAGTGGACAATGGGCGAAGATGTACGTTCTTTCCTTCCTGGAGTTAGACAGGAAAGACCAACATTTCATACAGTTCTGGACCGTTTTTTACCCGACAAAGAGCATGTGTAAATTGACGCGGTCTTTGCCCTAGGCAGAAGAGTATATTAGTGGGGATACTATGATACTTAGATGAAAAAATGCCAAATGCCAGCTATTATTATAAGACGCAGAAACTCGTATTCATCATCAAATACAAAAGGAGAGATTTGCCCTACGTGAGCATGAAAGCATTCTGAATCGTGACCTTCTTTATGGGTTTGGTACTGTTTTTATGGCTGACAATGTTGAATAAGACAAACTCGATCCTTTGTATGAGATATCATTAAGGAAAGATATTTATTATTAAATTTTGAATTAGGTGGCACGCATCATGTGTAAATCCTGAAGAAAATCTATTGTTCCTGGAGAAGCGTCGGCACAAATGAAAATCCAATGGTGTTAAGGTGTTATAATGACACCCTAAGGTTTGTTATAAAGGTTCCAATTCAAACTAACTGACATACACTAGATAAAGCATTGGAACTAGTTTAACTCGACTGCATAAAGTTTATTGTAAAGGTGACATCAAATGGAGTCTTCTAATTTATATGCTATTGGAGCGAAATTTTAATTGGCTCAAAAATATCCTAATTATTTGGCCTCTTATTTATAAGCATTAACTTTTTGTCGGAGGTAAGAAAAAAAATCTAATTGTGATTACAAGTTCGCAAGCCGTAGACATACGAACTGTTATGCTGTTCATTTCGAAAAGCCTGCCTTGCTTTGCTCACTAACCGAACATTCTCAGTGCACACTAGAGAAGAAGTATGTCACCTACATAATAATGCCGTATGAGGAAACGGTTTATATCAAGCTGATAGTAAGGGCTGAACTGAGATTGAAATCTCGCCGGTCATAAGTATATGTAATTTAACGGGGATTGCAAACTGTTTTATAAGCGTTTACGAGCCTGATGAGATGCACTAATTTGCATTCTCAATAATAAGGTAGGGAAATTCAAAAAAGGCGACCGATCAGCATTCGAAGGTTTCAAGGAAAGACCACACGAGACGAAGACGCTAACAATTGCTGCACTGGCACGCGAGTGGGTTTCCGGTTTCTAGACTGGTTTCTCGGGTCACTTTCCAAAGTTTCGAACTCCAGGTGTCCAGACATGACGGCTCGCACTTGGGGCATGTAAAACCTTTATTCTCATCGAATGGGACAGGATCGAGTACAGCACTATATAAGCTAAATCGGCAAATCCTAACATATGCCTCACCATGAGAAAAGGGGTGAACGAGTGACTGCGTTCCCCGAATGTTCTCACCAGTCGCCAATCCAGTAGTCCATTTGTCACATCACTTTAAGGAAGTCGACACCGTGACGGCAAATACTCACTAAAACACAAAAATGTCGGAGACGAATGCTTTGCAGGCGCGTTGAAACCCACTGAGGCAAGTAAGCTACCAAAAGAGCCAACCGTAATGACTTGTGTAGCTACATAGGACTGAGGGACACCCGAGTGCATTTCCAGAGATGAGTCGACGAAGACAAAGTCCAAAATGCAGAAGATCATCGGACTTGCACCATAGTAAAGCGTCCCATACATAAAATGCTCCTCGGGTATATTTATGTATTGTAGAGGCCATCCATGCTTGGAATTTCTCACGTTGACGTATCGTCCCTAAGAGGCGAAGTCACTGGTCGTCTACCACCCATAACGTAGTTATTGAAAATGTAAATACACTGCCTTACATAGGCATAGTAGAAAACTGGTTGCAGGCTGGATGCGCACTTAGCACATCACAATGCGCAAGAGGTAAGTCTTGGGAATCATGGCGGGATACATGACGTGGGGGAACCTCCTAGGCTGGAGGGTGGCCAATCAACGCCTAAAAAATCTGATCACGCGCCCGTGGCCTTGAGCGTGTTCATTGAACGTGTGCGTCATGTGATGTCTGGGCCTGTACAGGCAGCACACAGTGCATCTTTCCAGTGTGAAATAAACGCGATGTGGAAGGAGAAAAAATTAGTGAAGATAAAAAGGATAAAAAATATTTCAACAGATTTTGGCCTGAAAACGTTGGACGCGTTAGGGAATTCAGGCCGATTGTGCCAAGGCGTTTTTTCCTAACTCTGTAGTACTTTATGGATCCCAGTGGTTCCCCTGGTCAGGGTGGTAATAAGAGAGCGAGGGACACCTATGCGGGCGACGTACTGTTCTGAGTAGGCAGCAACCAATCTGTCAGCAGAAAGCCGGACCCAACCACAAGCTCTGCTATCAGTTCGGATTTATCCAACTTTTCAGTTCCTGCGCCCTTTAGGCTGCGGGTTCAATCCAAGCATCGGCTCACTTTTCTTCTGTGTCTTAGCTACTTGCCCCCGCTTCTTTGAATACCGCCGGACACCAGTTATTGTCATGTATCAATCACATACTGACACATTCGCTAAACGCTGCTTTTAGGGTTCGGGTGTGCACGGTTCTTCATATTTGTCTGTTTTTAAGTAACAGTATAACTGGTTGAAAGGCTAGGCAGGTCGATTATTTTGCACAACTGTCGCTTGAACATCACCTTGTAGGCAACGAACCCACTGAGTCGCTTGGTGTTACGTATTGGCTGAAAAAAACGCAACAGCTACATACCAAAATTTGCTTGCGTCTGTTTGGCTTACCCGTGTTTTATTGTATAAACTACGCGCTTTGCTTGGCCAACTGAACCTACGCGAAACAGGGAAGGGATTAGACGCTTAAGCCCGTTTTCACTGCGTTAATTAAGGCCGGGCCATTATCTGAAGCGATCATTTCCGTTATTCCGAAAGAAGGGAAAATCAATTGCAACCTGTTAAAGAAAAGGGCTTTTCGACGGGAATCGCCTAAATGCATTTACTATGTGCGTTATCTATCACCAAATTTCACCTAGCTTTGAAATGTTCCAAAATAATCGAAGTGTGCCTTCGTCCGCGGCGAGTCAGACTGGACCTAAGGTTTCCTGTTTATCGTTAGTAAAGTTAGGGCAGTTTGACTGTTGCATACTCCGACGTCCGAAGTGTGCTCAAGGGATGGGCGCAGGGCGGTGGCTTGCGCGAGAACTAATTTATATTGCGGCAGACCGACGGTAAAATCATCTATCTAGCCTGGCACAGGAGACATACTTTTACCATTTTTATGCTACCTTTGTCAACTCTGGCCACGAAACTTATTCGTTTGGTAGAGCTTTCATCCTAACTGTGTCAAGATAGGCATAGTAAAAGCCTTAGATGTTGGCTTGTCGGCCCTGAATGATACAAAAGCATATTAATTTGCTCCCATCTCGTAGACTCCCTCCAGTCTTATGGCTGAAAATAAGCAGAAGTAGATGACGGTCAGCCCAATGGAACGACCCTTTTAACCGAGTTAAATGTCTCTCGATACCCACCGCTTAATGGGCTGGCAGGTTACAGTTGTGGACGATTAACTAGGTAAGAGGCAGGTGGTCGGATGACGGCATCTTCGACAGGGGGTAGCTTGCACAAGGCGTCAGTCACTGTGTTTACACTATGCATAATGTGGTTCACTTTACAAGAGTAGATGGAAATAAAGAGTGTCTACCTTTGCATTCTTGAGGAGATCGTTTGGTGAATCTCGTATATTTCACTCATCAC